>CAUZXS010001893.1:7500-121838 GCA_963585895.1 Sepioteuthis lessoniana
TAGTTTTGACTAATTTTTATGACAGTAAAGAAGATTAAATTTCAAAGATAATAATTAAGGATAAATCTGTGATGAGATTCGGACTTGGTTTCTTTTTGCCTCTGGAAAGCTTAGATATCCATATCAGCTGTTCACCCACCCTTCTGCTACTGGCAGGATGTGACACAAGGTCAATGTCTAAGCAGAGTAAAACTGATTTGAATTCTGAGTTTTTCCTTCTAAAGAGCCAGTCTACCCTACTATTTATTGTTAAATGTATTCCTATATAATTTTAGTTAAGGGGAGAACCATCTGCTTTACCAATTTTTGACAATTTTTAAGTCAAGTAAAACTGGTTTAAATTCAGTGTTTTCTTTCTCATAGATTGGTTGCCTAAGAAAGCAGTCTGTCCTACTATTTGCACTTAACCAGGGGGGAAGAGTCAGATTCATGCCTTTTCTATTAAGTGAAACATAAATAGCCTTGTCCAGGATATAAATTTAAGTTGCTGATTACATTTCCTGTGCCAATTACTATTATATTAAGCTCACCTAATTTACCTTATTTCTTGTTTTTATTATCATTTCTATTATCAATAATAATACATTCTTAGCAGTGGCATGTATTTTCAAAGATATGCATTGCTCACTCTATAAAAATGATTCTATATAGAATTAAAAGTATCTTTCTTTAATTTAACACTTCAATTGTATCATACAACATTCAATTTACAGTCATTTATTTCCACAATAAAAATGATAGGACACTTCCTGGTAAATAAGTCAGTATGAAGAGTTATGTCATTTAATGAAAGAGAAAGTTGGCCAATACACATCGGATTTCAATTTTTTTGTTTTTTGTCAACTTAAATATTTTGTTTTATTTATTTTGATTTTGTTTCTATGAAATTTATTACTTATCATAGTTTTTCAATGATGACATTAACCTAAATAATTTGATGATTCTAATAGAACATATAATTCAATGGTATAAGCTTTTTTTAAATTTGTTAAATTTTGTTTTAAAGCATTAACATTTCTTTTTGTTAAATAAGTACTCAACACAACATATTTTATTTGTTAAATAAAAATTATCCATTTTTTTCTGACATCATTGGTGTTGTATATTGTTAAATAAATAATGAATGCTCCCTTCCATACATTTAAGGATTGGTCCCCTTATTCATCAAATTATAGTTATTCCTTTTTTCTTGTTCAATAAAAATTCCATGTTTTAGAATAAAGTTTGTTGAATCTTTTTTTTTTCTTAAGCTTTAACAATTATTCAGTCATTAAAGTATTTTCCCTAGCTTTTTATGTGGTAGTGAGACTCCCGTTTTGGAAATCTAAGCAGTGTGAAGTATCCCTGAATTAAAGTTGGTTATAATAACGACAGTAAGATGGTTCCTTATTACTAATGTCATACCCTGTTGGCACAACTTAGCCTAAGCTGACTGTATCCTCTGCAGAGGGGTTAGTCCCACACAAAAATGAGTGTCTTGGGTATGACAGTAAACTGCTCCTTATGGTGAAGCCTCAATCATAGAGATCTGAGGAGTGTGGAGTGCCCCTTCATTGCCATTACACCCAGGTCCACTCTAACTCAGAGTGGTAGTACCTGTTAGTGTCCCACCTAAAGGTCAAATAAATCTTTTAAAATGTGTTCATAGTTGATAGGACTGTTTGACCCCTGCCCCCTAAAAAAAATCTGAAGAAACAATTACACAAAATATGTAAATATGAATGTGCTATGTATGGAATTCCCTAACCTTTTAAACATAAAGTAATCCTAGACAGATTGACATGCCATTAAAATGAATCAATCATAAAATTTGTTTTTCTATGCTGTCTGTCAAAAAAGAAAAGGTCCACCAAGAATTAAGTGAGTTTAATATAGACATTCAGATATGTTAATTCCCATATTTTCCTGTCACTCAGAACCCATAACAGTCTATCTTCAATTATAAAAAGCCATTGCTTTTTGATGTAGTTAGTTTGGAACTTGGTTCATTGGGAAGTTAGTGTCAAAGGAGTGCTTTGCTGTTAAAGATCAGATTTTTTTTGCTGGTTTTTAACATTTGAATTTTTTTCCCCTCAGATTTTTCACTTGGGACCTGCAATACTAATTTCTGACATGTTTGCATCTCTGAATCAACACCCTTTTTCATTGATATTTTATTACACTGAAAAAATTTTAAAATAAAAATTGAAAGGCCTGTCAAAGACATGAATTTCATATGGGAATCTTTGACTAAAAAAGAACTGACAAAAGGCTCAGTAACTCTTGATTAGTCATTATTATTTCTTTCATCTTAATTTCAGTTTCTTTTTATTACAACTATCAAATTTGCATCCTTGAGGATAAGGTGTAGGGGTACTGTTGTTTTGTATTTTTGGTCCCACATTTTGTGGTGGTATGTTTGGTTGATAGTTCCCCCACAATTTATGTCGGTTTATATTTGAAAAGGCAAATGAAGCACATGATGTGAAATGATGTGGAAAAAACAACATTCAAAACAAAGCAGTACAAACAAAATTAAATTTATATATCAAGAAATACATGAAAAAGGAAACACTACAAATATTCTAATATAGTCGGTTGAATATTCTTCTGGGTGTGTGTATGTGTGTACTGACATGGATATTATGGAAAAAAGACTAAATATTGAAAGCGTCCTGATGATTATAAAATGTATGTGGACTAAGTATTTCATGTAAGGTATTGATATATAGAAATATAGCAACGTGTCCTAGAAGGCATGTGTCTTCTCCCATGTTGGTTGTTTGTCTCTTTCGGGGTTTGGCAAAATTTCTGTGGTTGTGTTCGAGGCTGGAGCAAGTCTAACCGAAAAGGCAGAACAAGAAAGAAAAAGGTTGCAGAATGTATACATTTTCATGGGGTTGACTGCTGGAAGTCAAAATGTGAGAGAGAGAGTGTGCTATCTCTGTAAGTGAAAAATGTAAGAGAATGAGTGCTTGGAAGACAAGAGTATATATAGGCAATCCTTGTCATGCAGTCTGCTCCAAATGCGCGGGACAAAATCAAAGTTGTTGACATAGTTGTGAGCACTAACCATGTGACTTTCCTAACCAATAGGTTCCCGACACTGATTAGTTTACTGACGTCTGCCATCTTTGTTTTGGAAACAAGTGGCAGCAAGTGTCTTAGTTCAAACTTTATTATTATCAATATTATTATTCAATATATATTTATATTTATTTTTTAAGAAATTTAGAATTTGGAGTCCCATAAAGGGATACAATTTCATGTCTCATCAAGGGATTTATTTATTTCTAATTCAGGTTGTTTACTAATAATTGTGAAATGACAATTTGTGTGTAGTGATAAGTAACTAAAATTAAGACTAAAGAAATGGTCAAAAGTAAATTGATAAAAACTGACAATTCTTCATCTAAGAACTATAAAAATATCACCATAATTATTTGAGCATAAGTAAGTTGACCAACATAGTCGAGAGCGATTTGAAGGCTTCCTTTACAATTGCTACTACTCCAATGTGTAGGGGAGGGTGTTAAGCTTTGAGGCATGAAGTACCATTTTTTAAAATCTTTGGTATGACTCAATTGGGTATTAAACCTGGGTCTCCCAGACCATTGGCAAACACTCTAACCATTATAACAATGGGCTGAATAAAAATATCACTTTTACTAATGTAGTAATTGTAGTTGAGGATGATCTGAAAATTTTTTTTTTTTTCCAACCAAAAAGTGGTATGTTATACAAAAAAACTATAATTAACTTTTTCCTGGCCACATGCCTCATCACATTTGAGATGAAATGGCCAAAAGTAAGTTATATCTATAATCTAAACTAATATTTTATGTCATTATAGTTAATTATTTACTTAATGTGTATTTGTTTATAATTTTGTTTTTTTCTCATGAGTTTATTTTCCCCACAATCTTTTAGGATTTTTGTGTGAACCTGTCTCTGTAGTTGCTCTAAATAATGTGTAAATTTTGTATTTTAAGACATAATGTAAACTATAAATTCTTATTTTTAGTCTGTATGAACTGATAAAAAGTTGAACAAATGCTAAATTTAGGTTAAATTTAGCTACTAAAAATTCTTGTCAGTTTGTAATAGACTTGAGATTCCCTCCTGCCAAATTTCGTATTATAAAGAGTAGAGGGTTCATTTTATACATAAGTAGTTATGGAACTACTTTACTACTAGTATGTCCCCCATCCACCAAAAAAAAAGAATAAGTCAAAAAAGGTATAGGATAATGAAAATATTTAATTTTCGAACCTTAGACAAATTAGATATTCTTATTGAATTTTTTTTTTGTGTTTGGTAAAATCTGTCTCAAACTTTTTTTAAAAATTTCTCATTGCAGGTTTGATGCCATACAACTTCATCTGTGTTCAAACGGGCTGTGTATTATCCTCCATTAAATCTGTAAATGATATCTTCACTTTCTGGATCCTTTTTAAACTCTTGGCAGTTGCTCTTGTTGCTGTGCTGCCAGGTGTGGCCATCAAATGGTGGAAAGGCAAAACTGTCAAAATTGAATAGCCTTTAACCTTCCTATATAATTCCTGTAACCATTTGGAAATTAGATCTATCTGTTCTTGTAAATTTTTTTTCTTTGTTCACTGTTATCCTTGCCCTTATTTTATTTTATTTAAAAAATTTTTTTTTCTAAATGTTTGATCAGGTACTCTCTGACCATCAGCAGGTGATTTTTTTATTTAACTGACAGATCCTATTTTTATAGCAGACTGTTTGTATAAGTGAGTGCTAGTCATATATTTATTAATTTATTGACTTAAATGCATCTTTGTTCCCTTCCCCAAAATGGAAGTCTATTCTTTAAGCCCGTTTACCTTTTTATATTTTCAAAACTAAAGTCTATGCCAATGTACCATAATAATTTTCTGTTTTGATTAGTTTACTTTCTTTTTACACCCATTGTGTGTATACATAGGAGACAGTGTGATTGTTCATTTAGTGGCTCTGATTAAAACTTTGTGAATTTAGAAAACTTATTTTATTTGATGACAATTATAGGTTGAATAAAATCTAGGGGATTTTTTTTTTTTTTTTTTTTTTTTTTTTTTTCAGAATATGTTAATAATTGAGTCCAGTGTATCAATCAAGGTAAATTTCCAAATTATTCTACCTGATGACTTGTTTACAAGTTGGATGATGTCTAGAGAATATAATTTTTTTTTTTTCTATCTAAAGATTTTCTTTTTTCTTTGCTTTCGTTTGGCATATGACTTCTTGGGTACAATGGGTTAATAAGGGTAAATGTTCTCCACTCCTATTTTAAAATATTAATGAGCTCCTTGTTAGAATGGCATAATTGTTCAATTTAAAAAAAAAAAAAAAAAAAAAAGTTTCTTTCTACATGCGTGTTTGGAAAGTGGCTGAGAGTTAAAATGTATTTTATTATATGTATGTATAAAAAAGAAAATCTAGTGCACTGTATGTAAGTTCTTGATGACATAAGTCATCATTTGTACTGTATCACCTGACGATGACCAGAAGATATGTTGATCAAAATTTAGTGTCCCACAAATCTAAAATCACAAAAATAATAAACCATTGCAATAAAAACATTCAGAAGATGAGTTCAGTATGTCCACTGTTATTTTTGATTCATTAATTCAAATAAAATTTTCAATCTTTTAATAAGAAGCCACTGATAAAAAAAATTCATTTGTGTAAGATTTAAAATTTTAATTGTCAAACAAAAGTTTTGATATAATTCCCTAATATGAATGCTGAAATGTGCAAGACAGCCAGCATCCTAAACATTTCTGGAAAATTCTTATTTAAAAAATTTTTTTAAATGTCACTAAGAGCAAGAGAGAAATATTGAGGGGACCAATCAACCAACTCTTTTAAAAAAAAAAAAATTAACTTTTTTATGTATCATTAAAACTGTGCTTTGTCTAACAAAAAATTTCCTCACTCCTAAGGATAGCAAACATAGTCCCTAACGGCTGCCTTTATTTTGTTAAGAAAATATATATATTGTCATGTTTTTTGAAAAAAAACATTTTGGTAGCATATTTTTTTTATCAATGTTTGCTTTCTTGTAGATGAAAAATTTGTGTAGTTATTTTTGTCAAAGTTCACTTTTATATACAAGTGTTGATATGTGTGTACTTACTTAAGTCAGAGCTTCTCTCTTGTGTATCTTTTAAAAATGACACTAGTGTGTAATATACAAATAGATGTTGATTAGATCTGAAGCAAGATTAATTTTTTATGTCATTAAGTTAATTATATTTTTTGCTCAATTATTGTACAGTTCTATAAGCATGAATTGAATTTTTTTGTTAAACTTGAACTTTAGATTTGTGGGACATGCTCTAAATCAAAAATTATAAAGATCAGAAATTAGCATAACAAACTGGAATAATTCATGAATGCTAAATTATTAAAAATATATCACACATTATTAGTTGCAAGTAGTGAATAATTCAAAATGGGTGAGCATTATAATACTCAAATAATTCAACAGAAACACTCACCTACTTTATATGAATCATTTATACATGGTGATTTAAAAAAAATGTTATAACACCCTTATGGAAACACCTTTGATATAATTTCAACCCATGTTCCACCACCCTTGTCAACACATTCTTGGAATCTCCAACAGATGATTAAAAAGAAAATGTTAATATTTCTTTGGAAGTATCTTTATTAGAAAATCAGAATTGATATTATAAAGATCACCTTGGGAAGATTCTAATGATGAGTTGACAGGGGTGGTGAACAGGTGGAGACTTTAAATCATAATATAAAGCAACTCTCATAGAAATCTTAAATTTATTTATTTTTTTGAAACGCTTATATATATATATATATATATATATATATATATATATAAAATGAAAATGAGGATCTTTATGCAACTAAACTCATGCATGTCTGTAATCTTATACTATCCTGAAGTTAACCCAAAATATATTGTTTACAATTTCACAAAGTAAATAAATCTCTATTTTAATTGTTAATGGTCATTGATTGTAATAAAAAGAAACAAAAACCAAACATGAGTGTTGTTGTCATTTTCAGAAAAAGAAAACATCTGTTATTTGCCAATTTCTTCATCCCATTAACAAATCTGGTTAACTTATTTAATATCTATAAAACTTAGCTTAGGATGAGACAAGGCTATGAGTGTTTTACATCCAATAATGATCAAACATACTCCAAATAATAATAGTTTAAAGTGGTCTTGCTAAATACTGCTCCATGGTAGGGTTCATTATTTACTAGGGTCATTCAATAAATGAGTAGTTTTTTGGGGCGGGGGCAAAAAAAGCAAAAAAATTTTTCTATAAATGTAAACTCTGCTTTTTTTTTTTTTTTTTTTTTTTTTTTTTAAATTTATTTTTTTTTTTTATTAGTTTATAGCAAAAATTATTTTAATATCTCAAATATATTTATTTGGAGGTTATTCAAAATGGCAGCAAATCAATGTTCTCTAAACTTGAACAGAGGTCAGTCATTAAATTTTTGGTTTGCTAAGAAGTACAAGCCATATGAAATTTATAGAAGGATATATAATGTATACAGAGAAGCATGTTTTTGCCAAATCTTAAATGGTTTCAACATGGGTTTTCTACTATGAGCCTGAGTTTAAAAGGCGGTTCATAGTGTAAACATACTGACACTCTGGTAAAAAAAAGTTCCAAGTGCTGCAGTCAGTAAAAAAGGTCATGCTGTAACAGTCTTCTGGGACATGAAAGAATTGATCATTATTTATTTCCTTGAAAAAAAAAAACACAACTGTAAACAGTGCTTCTTATTGCTAATTCATTAGGCAAAATTCACCTTATTTATAGAATGACTTGTGTGTGTGTAATATATATATATATATATATATATATATCTATATCTCTTGGCTTTGAAGCTTGTTGCAAAAATTACATTTTTGTATTATTTTCCTCCATGGCAATTTTTCCAAGCTGTAGTCATGTCAGTACTACTGTACGGTTGCACCACTTGGACATTGACTAAACAATTGGAGAAAAAACTCAATGGGAACTACTCAAGGATGTTGCATGCAGTTTTGAACAAATCCTGACCCATCTCATAAATCATCCAAGTAAGATGAGCTGTCGACATGCCTTGATGATGAAGCTTGGTTTAGTATGGTACAAAACTACAAAACTTAGGTATTCAGTAAGAATCAAACACACTACAAATAGTAATGGCTTATATACTAACTTATCAATCACTGCACTATGGTAAGATATTCCAACAGAATATTTGCACTGTTCTATAACCAAAATTCTCCAAACTTTAAAAAATAATTACCTTTCTTCCTCTAGTATTCATGTGCATATTGTATGTCTTTAGTCTACTATATAATTAGTTTTTATTGTACACTGATGTACCCAGACTAATGTTCTTATTTCAGTTGGTACCTTGCTCTAGTCGGTAAATTTTTTGGAATTAGTCTTTATTGTTCAGGGAAAAATCATTTGAAAAATATAGTGTCTGTTATTTGTCAGAAACTTTTTTAAATAATTAGTTATTTTCTGTCAACTTAAAACAAAAAAAATTTTTGAAAAATTTTCATTTTATAATGAAAAGGTGTAAATATTTCAATTACCTCTCTTAAAATGTTGTGCAATTTAAGGCTTCTATTTATTTTTTGTTTTTTATTGTTTTTTTTTTTTTAAGGCGGGGGTGGGGATCATTATGTCAATTTCTCTATCATTTTATTGTTTATTTTCTACTATTTTTTTTTCCTTTGCTCTATCCAAAAAGAATTTTAATGTATCACAACTTTTTACACATTTTCATTCTTACCTGTTTTTCAGTTTTTCATTGTTAGACTCTTTCTTTCTTTTGTCTTTCTTCCCCCCCTCTCTCTCAGTATATATTAGGTACATGGAAAGGTTTCTAGTGTATTTAAAAAAAAGATTTTACTGATTTTAAAAAATGATTTTAGTATTAGATTTAAAGCATTACTCTGTATGTGTGTTATATTTATAAGTTAGTTGACCATAGTTGGAGACCCAAAGGCTCCCTTTTCACTAGCTACTACACCAAGTTCTAGAGAAAGGTGCTACTCTTTTCCCTGGATTGCTCCACTTACCTTTGATCCATACTTATAATGTTGAGTGTTAAACAAGGAGGCAGCAAGTACCTTTTTTTTTTTTTTTTTTTTTTTTTTTTTCCTGTCTTCAGTATGACTCAACCATTGATTGAACCTGGGTTATTCAGGCCATTGGCAAACACTCATTGTCAAAGTATTAGGACTGAATTTTTTTTTTTTCGTCATGAGCACTAACAAGAAATTCATCCTCTTGATAGTTTTTCTAAATGAAATGTTTTTGGTGCAACACAAGATTGTAGCATTCTCACCAGACCAAGCTTATTCTAGGTATCTAATCAGAACTTGTCAGAATATGTTGGATGCCAAAGGGAATAAAATGTTTTGTTCATTTGTCTTGTAAATTCAGTGTCATTCTCAATACTTTTTGAACATGCATATATTATGTGTGTGTGTGTGTGTTTTGTGAGTATGAATTATACATACACGTGAATTGTCTGTATTTTGTTATACGTATGTATGTATAAGTGATGTGTGTATTGTGTGTGTGTGTGCGTGTGTACACATGCACACACATTTATTTGTTTATAAATAGATAAATAAATGTTTATTGTTCATTTCTGTTTCGTAAATACAGTGTCATTCTCAATACTTTCTGAATATGTATTTTTTATATATATGTTAGCTGAATAAGTATTATACATACATGATATGAATTGTATGTGTACATATGTATATACATTATACATATGTATAAGTGGTGTGTGTACACACACATTTTTTATATATATATATATATATATATAATACTTTTTTGAATATGTATGAATGATACATATATTTGGATTGTGTGTATGTATATTATGTATACATACCTATGTTTGTATAAGTGATGTGTGTTATCTGTGTGTGTGTATATATATATATATATATATATAATATATATATATATATATATATAAGAATTTATTGTTCATTTCTGTTTTGTAAATACAGTTTGTCCCAATACTTCAATGTTTTTTAATGCAAGTATTATATATAATGTATATGCTTGTGTGTAATAATATATATATATATATATATATATATATATATATATATATAAATGAGAGAATAGACACAAATGTTGGTAAAAGAATTTCATAAATTTGGATGTGTTTGGCTTGAGTAGACACTAAAAATGACTTCATCATATTGATATGTGAATACCAATGTATTAGAGAGCTGTGTGAGTAAACCTGATTGTTTACTGGGCGTATTCTTAATGTTTGAAGAGAAGGAAAGGGTGAAGGGTTGGTGTTCTACCCAATGTGTTATTGTTTAACCCTAACATTTGTCCATATTGTAGGTCAGGCTTTAGTGGGTGCTTAGTCATCATCAACAGGTGAGTAAGAAAAGTGCTCTACTGCCCTTCATTTTTCCTCCCATTTGTAAGCCCCACACCATTCACCAAAGCTGATTGCTGTGACTGTCAATGAACTTCCTAAGAATCTTTTTTCTTTATCTTCTTTTTTTCTTTGTCTTCTTTTTTTCTTTGTCCAATTTTTTATCTTATATATATATATATATATATATATATATATACTTAATATCCATTACCTGCTAACTGCAATAACTGGATTAATCTTTTTTTTTTTTTTTTTTTTTTTTTTAAACTCTTATCTTTTCACTTTCACTTTTTCTCTCTTTCCTGTTCACTTTTCCTTTCTCTCTTTTCTTTCTTCTTTCTCTCTTCTTTTCTTTCTCCTTTTCTTTTCTTTCTCCTCTCCCATTCATGTTATCTACTTCATGTATAGTTTTCATCTTTTTGCTCATTTTTTTTTCTACCCTACTTAAACTTTTCATCTTTTAACCTTTTTAATCAGTTGATGAAAAAGGAAAATAAGATTGATACAAATCTTGATTTTTTTTTTTTTTTTTTTTTTTTTTTTTTTCCCCCGTTGAGGTGTGGCCCATATTCATAAATTAAGCTTATCTAGAAAAATAAAAATAGATTTTGAAATATCATTATTTTATCAAATTGTCATTTTTTATTATGTTATTTCTTGCAAGTTTTTCACACCAGTACTAACTGGTGGTTTTCACTGAATAACCCATGAGGGTTGATATGCCATTAAACAACCAAACCAAAATGTGAAATATTCAGTGAGAGAAAATGTTGGATAATTCAACAGATGGATTAATCTGTTTAAATTTCCTATGTTTAATGGTCACAGCTTTTGTGCAATAAATACAATGTATGATTTATGAAATCATATCTGTTTCATAAATAAGTCATCTATGTTGATGAAACTGTGTTTGTTTGTGTCCCTCTAAGAAAGGGTAGGTGAGAATGTGTTCTCAAATATATTCAGTCAGTATTTTGTTTTCATTTTTCATTTTTTTAGAGCATCATGCTCTAGCTTGTTTTTGTTCATATAACATTTACTTTTTTTTTTTTTTTTTTTCTTTTTCTATCTATCTGTCTACACAGTCATCCAAAAACAGACTGTTTTGTTGTATCACAACTCCTCAGTGTGACTAGATACGTTGGATGCTTCAAGCTTGGGTCGAAACCCGCCCAACTTTATGCTAGACTGACATCTTACTGCTCAGCCATTTTGGCGATCTATGTCAGCTTAGGAATTTAACACATTTTGTATTAGCCTTTATTTGTTTACATTTTGCGCTGTCATGTACCGGAGTGCTCAATTGGTTAAGAGCTGTGCATTATGCGGGTGGCATCCATGAATTCCTTCACCGGAGTCCTTAACCCCTGTGAAGGGAGCCTATATACTAATCTATTGAAACTTATGCCCTCATCCTTGTTCTATTTGGTAACCTGGGAATCATGAACTAAACCACTGGGTTGGATTATTCTCACTCTGATGTTCACATTATGAAGTATCTTATCTGTTAATTCTTTCTAGTCAAGTTGTCCCTGTGATGCAACTTGTTTTTTTTTTCCTGCTGAATTAGAGCATATTACTTTTACTTCTTGACATTGGGATTGAACTCACAATCACCAAGTAATTAAGTGCATTCAACCAACATTTTTATCTACTAGTTATGGCTCTGTGTGTGTAATTTCTAAAAAAATTTTTGTTATTTTATACTTGTTGGACAATATGAGGGTCAGCTGAAAAGTTTGACTGACCAAGATACTTTTATGGCATGTGACCAAATGAGGTTTATTTTCAATGTAGTCCCCCTTGCAGTCCACACACTTCTTTGATTGGTGTTGCTGTGCTTTGATCCCATTGGTAAAAAATTTTTCAATAATAGATATGTCATCATATGAATTTTTCAACCCACCTTTGTATAACTTGTGTGTTTTAATAATAGAATTGGCCTTAAATATATTTATCTAAATAAACTACTGATATTTTGACAAATTATCTAAAGTTTATATAAACATGTAAATGTGTTAAGGTAGTAATCCTTCATTGATAAAAGTTTGATTAAAAGCCATAAACAAGGAATTTAATTTAGGAGGTGCCTGTGGTGTCGTCGTAGGAAATGGACACGGCGAAACGAGTTCAAATCCTGGACGACACTAATTGCATTTCACATAGCACTAATACCTTTGGGAAAGGTATGAATCCAATTATTCTCCCTCCAGCTATGGGTAAATAGTAGGGCAGACTGGGTTCTTCAGCCTTGATGAGGCAACTAGTCTAGGAGAAGGAAAACTCTGAATTCAAACCTGATGAACTCCGCTTAAAAATTGACCTTGTGGAGGGGTTGGTAAATATGATAAACAAGGAATTTAAAAATATATTTCAAATTGTAATTAATACATTGATTTCATTGAAGACACTGCATTACTATTGACACATAGACAACTATACAATAATCTGATCACTGATAAAATAAAACTACAAATCTTCCAAGCTGTATCCATGACAGTACTACTGTATGGTTGCACTGTTAAATGTATTGAGAAGAAGCTAGATGGCAACCACAAAGATCCTGCTTGCTGTTCTGAATAAACAGCAGTTGATAGCCACTTACCTTCCATCTCACAAACTATCCAAGTAAGATGAACAAGACATGCTGGGCCCTGAGAATGGACTCCTTCAGAGACGCATCAATGTTGGCCAACCAGTAAAAACTTACTTTTATCAGCCCTATGTGGAGACTGGTTGCCATCTAGATTACTTACCAAGAATGGTTGCTGATAGGGATGAATGGTGAGAGTCAGAAGAATCTGTTCTATTGGCACACTTCTGTGATGACAAGGCATTTTTGTCAGGATCCTTTCACCAAATTTCAAGGCATTTTATACAAAACATATATATATATATATATATATATATATATTTTTTTTTTTTCATTAGAAGGCAGTAAATAGATAGCCAAGTGGAACTGTCCCATAGAGTATCAGGTTAGATCATTTTTCACTACACACAGTTAAATAGAAATATAGGAGTTTTCAGAATGAGTTAACACGAGATCAATGGAGGAATTAAAAAGTGTGTGAAAACAAGTATACTTAGAATCAGTTGGTAAGGGGTTAATCATATTCTCTTGGAATACTTAAATTTGGATTCTAAATGGATTTTCCCTTCTTCCTATAAAACTGTTTGCCTTCATTTAGATGCTATGCCTATCTCTGATTATGTTTAAAAGGAAAAAAAGATTGATTAGTTATGAGAAAAAAATTGTTTGATTCTATAAATTGAATTTTGAAATTTTATCTTTTAAAACTTTGAATTGTTCTGAGATTCAGGATCAATTTTTAATGGTATATCAACCTAACTAGGGTAATTTTATGCCTAGAGGTTAGGAATCCCATTTAATTTATATTTACATTTTTTGCGTAGTTTCTTAAGAGTCTTTTTAGAATATTTTTTTTAAACAGTTATGATATTAAGTATTCCTAACACAAATAATTTGCTTACAGTTGTATAGTTTTTATCATTCAGGGTTTTAAGACTATTGTCTTCAACTTTGTTATATTCACATTTTTTTAGCTGACCTTAAAGAATCAGTTCCTATGTTGGGCTAAAGTGACCTGTTGAGTTGACCAAGAATAAAGATAAATACAATACGGGAACCAATAATTAAAAAGGTCAGAAAAAAATTGTATTATGAACTCAAGTAAAAAAGAAAAATCATACATAATAGTAGCAATTCATATTGATGTAAGAACATTTAGTTTATAAGTCCCAAAAATTCATTCTGAACTGTTCAGCTGGACACATGGGATAACGATTATAGGTGTTTGTTCCCTAAGCTTCTAAGTGACAATCATCTAAAGGTTGCCGGTTTAATCCTGACTGCAGGCGAGTAACAATACAGGAATACTTAACATTTGTACCCAGTTATGGTTAATGGAATCAGAGCTAGTGACCCCATGGATTAGATAAAGAATGCGGTTTGAAGTTCTGTGTAGGCCCCTGTGTTTGGCAAGAAACACTTGAAGAAGGCCAAAACTGTTCTGAATCTAACAATAAAGATGAAGACAATAGTCTGAAAACCCTGAATGATAAAAATCATCAAGCTTTCTCTGAAATTCAGACAACTAATAGTATCCAGTTGTGTGGTTTCAAGTATTCCTATCTAATACTAATAATTTATTTACAATTATATGGTTTTGTAATTATTATATGATAATTTGTTTGTACACAGTTACATGGTTTCAAGTAATTAATGATGATGATAATCCTTAATAAACAATTATAGCTTGAAGTAAATATTCTTAATACAAATTTAGTTATTTGGTATTCCTATCTAATTATTTTCAAATAGATCTGTTTGGTCCATAGATGGCCTCTTAACTGGTACTACCACTCACAGTGGACTTGGGAGTAATGGCAGTGAAGGAGTATTTCACATTCCCCAAAGCTAGAGCCTCACCATCAGAAGTAGTTTAGTGTCATATCCAGGACACCCCTTTTTAGGTTGTCTTATTCCTCTAAAGAAAATACAGTCAACATATTCTATGCTCTACTGAGAGGGCGATACTGTGTTAGAAGATTGAAATTATTTTCCCCTGGGCAATATTGGGTATACCTACTAGTATGCACACATACATGCAAATTTGCTAAAAGCTGATTCATTAGAAAATTTTGTAACTTTGTAAAAGATTCTTGTAGATAAATAATTGATTACCAACTAAGAAAGTGTTGTTGATTTGGTTCATATTTTTGTATTTATTTATACCAATTCATATTTCAACTCTCAGAACATTAACGATCTGGTCTGTCAATCAAATATTGATTATCTATAAGTATGTTTTCTTTTGGAATTACTGTCATTCTAGAAGCATACTTGACTTCAAAATTTGTTGTTTAACTTGATGTTGGGGAATGGTATTATTTTTTGGTATAGACAATTCTAGAATCTTCAGACATTTTCTGGTAATGCTATCATGCCAAAATCTCTATAGAGAGGGAAGAGATCAAAGAACTACTCAATAGCACAAATGATGTCAATTCCTGACATCTCCAATCATAAGATCTATGAAACGAATGCTGTTTTTCAAAAGAGATGTTTACCTTAGAATATCACAGTGTCCTAAAAAAAAAAAAATCACATCACTGTGCAAAATATTATTTCTATATTTGAAGAAATACAAGGGTCATTCAATAAATCAGGTGCTTTTTTTTTCCTAGAATTTTTTCTCCAGAAATATAAACTTTGAATTGTTTGGAATTGGTTTATAGCAAAAATTCTCATCTCATAAAAATGTTTTGAGGCTATTCAAAATGGCAAAATCAGAAGTTTGGACAGAGGTTTGTTATCAAATTTTTGGTGGCTGAAAAGTACAAGCCATGTGTAATTTATAGAAGAATTTGTGATGTTTACAGAGAAGCATGTTTTAGTCAAAGGAATGTTTACAAATGGTTTAAATATAGTTTTTCCACTATGAGCCTGAGTTTAAAAGACAGTTCATGGAGTTGAAACATACTGACTCTCGAGTAAAGAAAAGTTCCAAATGAAGCAGTCAATAAAGAAGGTCATACTGACAATCTTCTGGTACATGAAAAAACCTATGACTATTGATTTCCTTGAAAAAGGTGCAACTGTAAACATTGCTTCCTATTGACTACTCCTTAGGCAAAATTCACCTTATGTATTGAATGACCCTCATATTTAATCCAAGCACTTTGATATTTAGACCTCAAGATGATTTTTATTGATGTGCTATTTAAGAATTTTTAAAAGTATATAACTGATTGCTTTTTTTTTTTTTTTTTCTTGTTATGCAACTCTTTTACAAAGGATATATTAGATGACCTATGAACATGTTTGATTCCCATTGTAACTGTCGACCATGATGATATTGATGTTTCTATTCACAAAAGAATTCTAATTAGCATTTCATAGTTATCTCTGCTACTTTGAGAATTTGGACGATTAAGAAAAAAATATTCTGTCCGAATGCAGACCCACAAAACAATCAGTTGCAAATTAGACTGGAAATTATATTTTTACTCTATTGCTTTCACAAAAATTTCTCTATGATGTAGTATTTTGGCTTTAAAATAACAATGGTTATACTAGAGTGAGTCAAAAGTTTTGCAATATTTTGGTAGCATGCAGTCCAATTTAATTTCTGATGGGAAATGCTATTGCTATAATACATGGTGATTTAAAAATAAAATAAAATTATCACTCTTGTGGGATTACCTTTTATGAATTTAAAACACATAATCACCATCTCTGTCTACATATTCTTGGTGTCTCAAATGGGTGATTTAAAAAATGTTAATATTTCTATGGGAGTATCTTTGCTTTTGCTGAAGTTGTGAAGGTGAAGAACCACACTTGACTGTGAGATGCCAAGCTTGCCTGATACTCTCTAAGTGCTACTCTTTAGGTTTACTTTTATGGCTTGGAGCATGGTTTCAGAATGCAGTTTTAAGCCTATGTGACCTTGCCTGATTGTCAAGGTTCTCGCAACCTGAACTAAATTTCTTGAAGCATCTGGTTACTGTACTGTGATCAACTTTCACACAACAAATGTTTTTAGTTGTTTCTGCAGACTACATTGCATGTTCATCTGTACAGCTTTCAAATCACACATGGAGTGAAACAATGCACATGTCAACACACCAACTACCTCAATACTACCAACAATAGTATGTACCTTCTGTAACTTAATTTGCTTCAGTCATGTGATGTACTGGCTATAAGCTAGCATGTTATCAAAATATTGCAAAGTTTTTGACTATTCCAGAAGCACCTAAATACAATGTGACAGTCACTGAATATTTACAAATTGATATACTGTACTTTTCTACTATGACTCCCAAAACTTGGAACCTTGAGTCAATGCAGGTATTAAAAGTACCTTGGGCTAGCTCCCCATATTAAACTGACCTTTATGTCACATTTTGGCCTTGTGGAGAGTCAAATAAATACAATTTGGGTTTGACCTAAAGACACTTTTAAAATTTTCCTCAACACTAGCAAAATTTTGTGCTAAAGATTAAATAGTGTACCTAGTATCCAATAAATGTTTTTTATCTGATTTGTGAGTGTGTGTGTGTGTGTGTGTATAGGCATTATTAGTATTTTCTTATAAACATTTATACATATTTGGATTCTCATTACAAACTGTAAAATCCCTACCCACTCTTCCCTTTAGTACAATATTTGAATAAGTAGGTGTCTTGAATTTCTGTGAGTAATTTATTGTTGTATACAAGTAAAAAAAAAATGCTATCTTTTTCTTTTATTAATAGCCAACTCAGCCAATTGTATGTTTAGTATAGTAAGAGCTTTGTTATTAGATTTTTTCAAATTACTGTTATCTATTTTAACACTGTCACCTGTTTATATATCTGATAAAATCATTAACTTCCTGGTCTTTCTGGGGAAGTGCATTACTGTTTCTAGCGATAAGTAAAGTAAGTTGTCAGTTGGTCTACCTCTCCCTCACAGCATTCACACCCACCATTCATATAGTAAAGGAAAAACAGGTGTATCTCTCCTAGTGAAAGTTAAAACACCAAAATAAGTAATTACTCAGTAAATTAAATTAAATCTAAAGTTTAAATACTAATTATGAATATTTGATTGATTCTGATGGCATGTCAACCAAACTAGGGTTATTTTGTGTATAGAGGTTAGGGAATCCCATTCATTGTACATTCATATTTACATTTTTTTGTGTAGTTGTTTCTTAGGAGTTTTTTTGCACACAGTTATGGTAAGGATTTCTATTTAATACAAATAGTTTGCACACAGTTGTATTGTTTCGAATATTCTTATCTAATGTGGATAATTACATGGTTTCAAGTAATTATTTCTGTTTAATAAAAGTCATTTGTTTGAATATGGTTATATGGTTTCAAGTAATTAATAATAATCCTTAGTAAACAGTTTTAGCTTCAAGTAACTATTCTTAGCGCAAATAATTTGCACACAGTTGTATGGTATCGAGCCGGCTCGTTGGCCTAATGAGTAGTGTGTTGCCAATGGTCCGGGAGACCTGGGTTCAATCCCAGGTTGCGTCATACCAAAGACTTTAAAAATGGTACTTGATACCTCCTTGCTTAACACTCAGCATGATTTGGTGCATATCAAGGGTAAAGTGGAGCAATCCAGGGAAAGGAGTAGCACCCTACCATACACCTCAGTGTAGTAGCTATTGAAAAGAGAACCTTCTGGTCACCCTTGCCTACATTCACCAACTTTTACTTTACTGTATGGTATCAAGTATTCCAATCTAATACTAATAATTTTCAATCTATTTGACCCATAGATAGGACCCTAACAGGTATTACCATCTGGGTCATAATGGATCTGAGTATAATATCAATGAAGGAGTACTCTACACTCTCCAGAACTGGTGCCTCACCATCAGATATAGTTTAGTTTCATATAGAGAACACTCCTTTTTTGGGGGTTGGGTCTTATCCCTATGTAGGGGATACAGTCATCATACTTTAAGCTCTGCAAACAGGATGGACAAATATTGAGTATCCTAAAAGTTTGTTTGGCTTATTAAGTAAAAAAGAAAGATTATCATTTTTGACATTAACTTTATTGGACAATATATTTACTAGTGTTGGACTGCAGCCTTGAAGTGAGTTTGAACTCCAGTCATGCTATTACATTCACTTTCAGACTAATACTATTGGGAAAGGTATGAAACCCCTGGTTTCCCTGGCTAGGTGTTAAATAGGATCATTGCTGTTCTTCTACAAGGATGGGTATGGCATTAAATACCCCATGAAGTCGATATACCATTAAACAAAGAATCCAAACCATATTTATCATTTTGATCCACTATCTTCATCCATTTTTCAGGCAACTTTCCAATTCATTTCTCATCAGGAAATGGTCTAAGAGTCTTTTGTAATCTTCTAGGATTTGTTTTTTTTATTAAGATATCTGTAAAGACTAGAAGAAATACCAATCTAACTGTGCAGTTTCTAGTTAGTATGGCAGATGGGTGAAAACTTTCCAAGTTGGAACAATTTTTGCCTGTCCTCCAAAAAATTATAGGCTGTATAATCATCTTAATAGAATATTACTCCTTTCTTCTAATTTTGGATTCTTTTCATCTCTTGCTACTTATAATAAGACTAATTAGGAGCAGTACTTGTTAAAAAGAATTGATTGGCTCTCTGGTAGAATCCTATTGTAGAGGATTCTCTTCATTTTTTTTTTTTTTTTTTTTTTTTTTTTTTTTTGGTAAGAGAAAGAATTGCTTTTGATATGGTTAATCATAGTTCAATTTGCCTTATAGTTTCCTTTATTTCATGTTGTGAAGTCTTGACTTTTCATACCCTCACATTTTTGTTAGGTTTAAATAGTAGTTTGTACATGGAAATACAATCCCATAAGGTGTGTTTGTGCTTAAAACTCAAAAAAAGCAACAAATCAAAGCAAATCACATAATTAAACCAGTGAGAGATTTTCAACACTTTATTCAGATATTTTAACTGCCCTCTCCATGGGGCCTAGAATATACTGAATCTATCCTTTCCAGAGAGGTATGACTATTCTAATAGGTGTATTCTGAGTATGACACTAAACTTCATCTGGTGGTGAGGCTCCAGCCCTGAAGATCTGGGGAGTATGGAGTACTCTTTTATTGCCATTACGGCCAGTTCTACTCTCATCTAGGGTGGTAATACCGATTAAAGTCCCATCTGTGGCCAAATAAGTTTGTTCAAAAATGATTCATAATCAGTTGGACAATGCACAAAAAACAATAAAAAACTCTTAAGAACCAACTGTACAAAAATATAAATATGAACATGCAATTCCTTAATAATTAGGCATAAAATAACCCCTGAAGATTTGACATGTCATTAAAATCAATCAATCAATCAGATGTTTTAATTGCTATCAATATCAATCCCCCTATGTGACCATTGAACATCATTTAGATAAGAAATCTCCAGCTGAAAATTTTGCAAACCACTTTTGACGTATTTGGGGCACCTCGGATGGTGTAATGATTAGCAAGGTAGACTAGCAAACCTACACGAGTGAGTTCGATTCTCATTGGGTGCCTCATTCATGCGGCCTTGTGCTACATCTAAGCAAAAAGCTTAGTAAATTAACACTTTTGACGTATTTGATCTTTTATAGCAGTAGCTACATAGACTGTACAAATCCCCCCCTTTTTTTTTCTTGCATTTGAGCCGCATAATCTTTTAACTTTTTTAAAATGATAATCATAATGTCTAAATTTATTTTCAATGTTAGAATTAATAAGCAAAAATTGACATATTTTAAATATTAATATGGCTGATTCATCAAAATGAGCATTTAATTTTGTTAAATGTTATGGAAAAAAATTGCTTGCTTCCTTTTTTTAAATCATTATTATTTCTCCCAGGTTTCTCCTAGCCTGACCTACTACACAAATGCAAAAACCACCACCTTGATGCTCGATTCATGCAAGATGGTCGAAAAGCAGTTTGAAGCATTCCATATGTTTCTGTGGCATTTTTTCCAAGTTTAAAACAGAATTTTATTGTATATTGTTCTTTTAAAGTGTCCTCTCGTCCAGATTGCATTTTTGAAATTCACCAGCTGTGACAATCAGGCGTTAGTAGGGTGTATTCCAATTGCTGCTGTAGCTGTTGATTTGAACCTGAAATCATAAAAATTGGTCAGTCATCTCATATAGCAATAACGTGCTGAATTTTCAGGAGTTTACAACAATTCTTAAATGCCTATACAAAAAAAAAAGTCTGGAAACTTATTGAAGGCACTACGTATATAACAATTCAGTTTAGTGTAAGTACAGTTTCAATGTCAAAAATAGTTCAATTTCAAATAATTCAGTTTAGTCAAGCAGTTCTAATTCAGCTAATTCAGTTTAGTATAAGTACAGATTTTGTTTACACAGTTATATGTCAAAACAGTTCTATGTTAAACAATTCAGTTTAGTGTAAATAGTTTCAATGTCAAAAAACAGTTCTATTTCAAATAATTCAGTTTAGCATAAACACACAGTTTAAATGTAAGTACGGTCAAAAACATTTCTATTTCAAGCTATTCAGTTTAATCAAACAATTCAGTTTAGCATAAGTATACAGTTAGTTCTATTGAACCCATAGATAGGGCCCTATCAGGTGCTACCACACTGGGCCAGAGTGGACCTGGGAGCAATGGCAATTATGGGGTGCTCCGTATTCCTCAAGGCCCCAGCATTACTGGGACCTCACCATCAGACTGTTTAGTGTCATATCTAGGACACTCGTTGGGGCAGGGTCTTACCTCTTTGCAGAGGTGCAGTCAGTGTATTCTACAGCAGCCGCCGACTGGGCAATACACAGAGTTAAATGTCACAGTTTTATTTCAGATAATTCAGTTCAGCATTAGTACACAGTTTAAATGTCAAAACAGTTCTATTTTGAGCAATTCAGTTCAGCACTATGTATGCTGTTCTGATGTCAAAACAGTTCTATTTTAAACGATTCAGTTTAGCCTAAATACGCAGTTTAAATGCAAAAATCAGTATAGTGAAAGAAGCACGGTTTAGTTTTATTAAACCCATAGATAGGACCCATATCAGGTGCTACCACTCCAGGCAAGAGTGGACCTGGGAGCAATGGCAATAAATGAGTACTCCACATTCCCCAAAGCTCTAGCATCACTGGAACCTCACCATCAGATTGTTTAGTGTCATATCCAAGACACTCGTTGGGGGGTGGTCTTACCCCTCTGCAGAGAAGCAGTCAGTGTATTCTACAGCCCAGCCGACTGGGCAAGATTTAGTTCTTAGAACAATTTCTAAGAAACCATAATATATGAAGCTGCTAAGATTTATAACGTCCTGCTTCTCAGTTGTACCTGACCAGCAGTTGAGAAAGATTTTAGGAAAAATCAGAAAAGTTTTCAGAGAAATCAATCTACAACTTCTGAGATTCTGACTATTCATTAAATCATCAAAGGAATATATGCAAAAAATCTTGAGGCAACACTGTTGTTAGTATATTTCTTCAAGGCATTTGATTCCATCATCATGTTGTGCCATCAGCACAGATATCCCTGATCCTCTCTTACCACCCTTCTCTATCATCCATTGCTTCCGGCCGGTCTTCAGGGCTACGTCCTGTATCGGCATAGAGCTGCTGTATGTAGGTTTTAGCTGGTCGTCCTGCCTTTGCTTGGCCATGTGAAGGGCTCCACAGGAGTATGTCACTACTTTTCCAGTTGTGTCCTGCATGTCTGGTTCGTCTAACTTTGATAGTTTTTGTGATGGGTAGTAAGTGGCCATACAGCCGCTGCTTTGTGGGGTGGGGTGCTGCCTCCAGGACTTGTTCAATATTGCTTGCAGCATTCTTCTGTAGTTGCCGTCAAGCTTTTTCTCCATACGTTTTGTTAGCGTCCATGTAGTGCATCCATATAGCAGTATCGACATGACCGATGCTTGGTCAGATCTGACTTCCATATGACTGATTGCCTATCGATAGCTATCCATGCCTTTGCTAGTCGCGTGTTAATGTCTGTCTCGGTTAATAAGACACTACTTATGGTAGGTGATTCCATACACAGGAAAGATAGAGCAAATACTTCTAGCATATGATTTTCCAAAAGAAACTGTTATGGCTATAATACTTTATAAGTATGTGAAAGCCATGGTCCACTCACTTGATAGCAACACTGACTACTTTGATGTTGTTGCTCGAGTCTTGCAAGGAAATACATTGGCATCATTTTTATTCATAATCTGCCTACATTACATATTACAAACGCCAACAGATCATATGAAAGAAAATGGTCTCACACTAAAAAAAGGTAAGAAGTAAACAGCATTTTGCAGAAACTATTATTCAAATGATCTAGCTCTTCTAGCAAATACTTCAGCTTAAACTTATTCTCTGCTACATAAGTTCAAACAGGCAGCAAAAGGCATTGGTCTCCATGAATTCAGATAAAATTGAGTTCATATTGTATACAGCAAAAAAAGGTCAACAAAACTGATGTATAAAAATATAATCTGCTTCTTTTCTTTTCCTTACTCAAAATGTACATATGTGTAGAGTAAGAGAGTGTTGGAAATGGCCGTGATGCACAAACATAGGGGCAATGTGTGATTTTTTTTTTCTGTCTTTCTGCTTTGTTCTGGGTTGAAATCTTCCCTGTTTTATATAGTTTTCTGAATGCCTACGCAATCCTTATGGTCACATGTTCTGCCTACATATATAGTTTTCTGAATGCCTACGCAATCCTTATGGTCACATGTTCTGCCTACATGGACATGCCTCCAGTCTCGCATGCTACCCATGCAACTTCTGCTGAGGAAATACCAACATTCTGTTTACTTTAGGAAACCTGTGCATATCCTATTATGCCATCCACGCGACTTATGCTGCATTTCTGCTGGGACATTTGCATCCTGTTTACATCAGATAGCAAGTGGATATCCTGTTATGCCACCTACACAACTAATACGGCTTGTTGAAGGAATCTTCTGGTCAATATCCAACAATATGTATTTATCAAGAAAGTTGGTTTGGATTCAGGGTTTTTCTTCTTTTAGACTGGTTGCCTAACCAAAGCTAAAGAACCCAGTCTGCCCTACTTCTGGGGCAAATGTAAGTGTTTGCCAATGGTTCAGGAGACCAGGGTTCAATCACAGGTCGAGTCGTACCAAAGACTCAAAAAATTGTAGTTGATGCCGACTTGCTTAGCACTCAGTATTATAAGGTAAGGTTCAAGGGTAAAGTGGAGCAATCCTGGGAATGGAGTAGCGCCCTCCCCTACACCTTGGTGTATTAGCTATTGAAAAGGGAGCCTTTGAGTCACCCTTGACTAAGGTTGCCAACTTTACTTATACAGTACTGGACAACCTGTGACCCTATTTGGTTCTTATTGTTACAGACTACAATTATGATATTGGTATTTCTATTTAGGAATGAGTGAAGGTTTCTAATTAGCATTTCATCATTATTTCTGTTATCTTAAGAATCTGGATGATTAAAATTTGATGTTCAGCACAAATTGCAATTTGGATTCAAAATTGCTTTATTTTTCCAGTGTGTTTTAAGTGTATTGCTCTCATCAAAATCTTGCTATAAGGTGCTGTTTTAGTAGGGTTATGGTCACTCACTAATACTAGGGTGATTAAAAATTTTTACTATATTTAGATAACATAAAGCACAATTTGGCAGCTTCAGATGTGTTTGCCAGGGTCATAATGGGGATGAACCTCACTGGACTGAGATGATGATCTTGTCTGATGTTCTCTGAGTATTATTTGCCAGATTTGCCTTTATGGCTTAGGGTATGGCTTTGGAATCCATGGTTTTAAGCCTATCTGTTGTTACCTGGTTCTCAAGTGCAAAATAAGTGAAATTTCTTGAACCAAGTGTTTACTATACTGTAATCACCTGTGATTTCACCTTTCCCACAACAACTGTTTTTGGTTGCTCCTGCATCATTATGGCCCAATTTGAACTCATAAACCATAAGTTCCCAAATTTGACACATTGCATGTTCATCTGTGTGGCTTTCAAATCACTCATTGAATAAAGCAATGCACAACATGTCAGCCCACTGACTACCTTGATACTACCAACCATAGTCTGTACCTTCCATGGCTTGAACTGCTTCAGTAATGTGATATAAGTGCAGCAAACAAGCATATACTAAAATATTGCAAAACTTTTGACTCACCCTAATGTGTGTGAAAATATATATATATATATATATATATAAAGAGAATACTAGTAATATATACTTATGTTTTTTTTCAATGAAATAAATTCCTCATAAACAAGTTGACATCACGACTGCCATAGCTGGCTGTGTTTGTGTTGGATGGCAAACAAATGAGAAAAAATCATCATCAAATAATTGACAGACTGTCACATGGGCAAGCGACATATTCATGGAAAACTGAACTTAGATTTGCCTGCGGAAAACTGGCAGGAATCAATGCTTCCAAATTGAACAGTGTTTTGGATGCGTCTTCTACTTTGAACTCTTGTAATATAAGATGCCAAGGGGTGGAATCAGATCACATTCCATTGTTGTGTATTTAGACAGATGAGCCAACACAAGTAATGGTTTGCAGACAGTAAATAAATACTGGAACAAATCCTAGAACTTTCACTCTTAGAAGAGCAATCAAGTTTGAATCAGTTCATCTGAATACAATCAGAGCATTGCTGCCATAACTTTGGAGTAGATCTAAGTAAATTATCTGTTATGTCTCCTTAGGAGATATATGTATATATATGCATATATAATATTGAAAAAATAATAGATATATAAAGTCATAAATATTTAATATACTCCTCAGGATGTATGTGTGTATATATATATATATATATATATATATATATATATATAATATGTGTAGATATGTAGGCATGCATGCATGTGTGTGTGTGTATATATATATATATATATATATGATTGAAAAAATAATAGATATATAAAGTCATAATTATTTAATATACTCCTCAGGTTTTATATATATATGTGTGTATATGTAGATATGTATGTATGCATATATTTAATCTCTGTTGAATATTAGGTGTGGGGGTGTCCTTGTGGTGTAATGGTTAAAGCAATGGACTGCGGAATCATAGTACGCGAGTTCGAACTTCAGTCGTGCTATTACGTTCACTTTCGGGCAAATACCCTTGGGAAAGGTATGAACCCCCTTATCCTCCCAGCTATGGGTTAAATAGTAAAACTACTGTTCTTTGAGGAGAATGGCTTTGGCATTAAATAACCTACAAAGGTTGATATGCCATTAAACAAAGAAACCAAACCAAACCAAATATTAGATGTGTTTATCTATGTATTTACCCAACCCCTCCACCACAGGTAGGATATGACAGAAGGTCAATTTTTAAGTAGAGTAAAGCTGGTTTGAATTTTTGCATTGACTGTCATCTTTCTATTGTTTGGAAACTGACAAGTTCTCTGTATCTGATAGTACCTTCCTCTGTTTTATTTGTTTTAACGCTAACACTACTGTCTCGCCTAGAACAATAACAGAATTGCTTTGAAACAAGAGTGTACTGGTCAAGCTATTACTGAAGTCTTTCTCTCAAAGAAGTCCACTTTGTCTAATATTGTTCACTCTAACAGCTCGGTACCACTATACCATCTGGAGGTTTGCCATTTCGGTTTACTGGCAATTGGTGTTCAAACGCTAATGTCTCACTTTATTCCTATATGGCACATTTGTATTTCTTTGTTATTTCTTAAAAAGACTGAATTATGTTTTGTTGTTTGTTGTCATTCTCTTTCATGGGCATTTTGAGGGTCTTTTCTTTTCCTTGCTAACTAACATTTTCTTTCATTCAAATCTTCTTTCCACTCTGTCAGTTGGGCTTAGAATATGATGGCTGTATTCCTCTACTAAGAAGTAAGACACCCCCATAAAAAAAAAAAAAACCTTTCTGATAATGTACTTCTAAATTAGAAAAAGAATTTAATTGAAAAAATAATGAATGTGATTCCTTCAAATAACCATGTAAAAACATTTAAGTACATTTTTTGATATATTGTATCAATTAGAAACTACTTTATGTTAATAAGTATTCTTGTAGCATAATGCAAAACAATTACCCCTTCTGGGCAGTTTTGAATCATACTAATTCCAAGTTATTTGTTTTATATAATTCAGTTCCTTTCAACATGACACTTTTGGATGAACTGATAAACAAATTTTGGGACAATGGCTTCTATGTGAAGTCCAAATGTTGTATACTTTGGCAGCAAATCATTATCAAACAGGTTTGGTTGAATACAGTGGATTGTTTTGGTTTTTTTAAATCTTCAAGTGAAGACATTCAAGTCTTCTCACTAGTCTTCTTATGTCCAGGTCAAGTTGGTAAACAAAGAACCTTATATTAGCCCAAGTGCTTTTGACTATTTCTCAGATCATCTTTGGGGTTTGTTTTAGATCATTTGTTGCTGTGAGTTTTATATTAAATCACTCCAAATAAATATAGTCAATTTTTACACAAGGAAAGCCTTATTTAAATGCATTTGCTGCCCTACTAATTGTGTTATGAAGAGATATTGGTTTGCAGAAGCTCAAATTAAACCTATAAACTCATCCCTTACTCTATTTCCGAACCTCTTAATTTTTCATTGTTTTTTTCACTTGTGTTATTAATAGAATCATTTATCTAATTTTTGATGAAGTATTGTCAATCATTGCTATTTCACTCTTTTGAGAGTTTTTCACACTAGCATTAGCTGATGGTTCTTCACTGGAGTTTGAGTGACAGCAAGTCTCCTTAAATCTCCAGGACTCTTTTCAGTATTCTGGCCAATCTTTGTAATACTGTATTCTGGATGGACTCAACTTGTCCTTTAATTTCTAATTCTTTTAGTCCCTTTATCGATCTTTTGAGGATTGTTCCAAGTACACCAATTACAATTGGTATCAAAGTCACCCTCGTGCTTCATAGATTTTTTTAGTTCTCTAGCAAAGTCTAGATATTTATCTCTATTTCTTTTAATTTTATTCTGTGGTCTGCTGGGATGGCAAAGGCCACTATTTAGTTGATGAGGATGATGATTATTATCATTATTATAAATGATAATGATAATGCAGCAAACTAGCACCGAAAGAGTATAAGACAAGACATACCTGGGCAAGGTGATCCACTGGGAATTGGGCAAGAAATTGAAATTTTACCATACAAACAAATGGTATATTCCCAACCCAAAAGCTGTCTTGGAGAATGAGACACACAAACTCCTCTGGGATTTTAAGACACAAACAGATCACCTAATCTCGGCCAGACAACCAGACTGTGTAATAATCTACAAAAAAAAGAGAACTTGCTGAATTGTGGACTTCGCCATTACGACTGACAACTGAGTAAAATTGAAAGAGAGCGAAAAGAAAGTATGAGGACCTTGCTTGGGAATAGAAAAAACTATAAAACATGAAAGTGATGGTGATACCAATTGTAATTGGTGCTCTTGGTAAAGTCACCAAATGATTGATAAAATGCCTGGAGGACTTAGAAATAAGAGGACGAGTGGAGACCATCCAAACTACAATATTATTGAAAGCAGCCAGAATACTGAGAAGAGTCCTGGAGACTTGAGGAGACTTGCTGTCACTCAAACTCCAGTTAGAAACCATAGACTAACTCTGATGTGAAAAACTTGAAAAGGAGTAACATCAATAAAAATAATAATGATAATATCAATTTTTACTGGTATTTTCTTTCATCTTTTAATTAAGAAAAATTTTTTTATCATTAATGATGTTGGCAGAGATACTAAATTTATTACAACAATGTTATAGCCGATCTTACAAGCACATTGATATATCAACTGCTGTAGGCAAGGAAGGCATCAGCCAGTAATTATTGAAGAACAAGTGTTGTAGGAGAGATGGATCTTTCAACTTATTTCAGTAATTTATTAGTTAACATCACTCTCAAGATGCTATCAGAAAATTTATAAGCATTCATTGATACTAATGTAGCTTATTAAAAAACAAAAACTAAAACAAAACCAAAAAAATTACATTGTTCCAAGTTGTGACGGTGATAGTAACATTATTAGTAAGTATATTGATTGTGATAGTCATAATGTTGTGATGTTGATAGTTGTACTAATATTTTTAATAATAAGATCTGGTAATTGATTAGTTGCTTAATTCTAAAGGCAGGTCAACCTGTCTAATGCTTGTCTATTTATATTCACTTTTTTTGTATTGTTGTTTCTTTAGGTGTTTTTTAGTGCACAGTTGCATGGTTTTGAATATTCCTATCTAATATTAATAATTTGATCGTCTGAACTAATTATTTATATTCAATATCATTTGTTTGCATACACTTATATGCTTACAAGAAATCAATTATAAAAATCCTTAGTAAACAACTTCAGCTTCAAGTAACTATTCTTAATACAAATAATTTTCAGTTATATGATATCAAGTATTCCTATTGGATACAAATAACTTTTAAACAGATCTATTTTACTCATAGATGGGACCCTAACAGGTACTAATACTACAAGTCAGAGTGGACCTAGGAGTAATAGTAATGAAGAATTATTTCACACTCCCCATGTATCCAGAACTAGAGTGGCACCTACAGATGAAGTTTAGTGTCATTCTCAGGTCAGTCCTTTTAGGGGGTGTTATTCTTCTGCAGGGGATACAATCAGCATATCTTAAGCTCTGCTGACAGGGCTGAATAGCAAGTAAGATTTCTGTCTTCCATGGCAGGGAAAATTATTTAGGTCAACTCCAGGAAGACATCTTGCTCCAAGATAGAACCACTTCCATTGTTCTAAAATGAGGGGTCATGATTATTACCTGATGCCCTTGGGAGAGCTTTTTTTTTCTTACCAATTAACTATATGAGGGTAGGCTGAGAAGTTTATAAGATAATGTCATATCAGCTGTTGATGACTTTTTTGACCAGTGGGATTCAAGCATTGCAACACTAATGGAAGAAGTGTGTTGATCGCAAGGGGGAGACTTCGTTAAAAAATAAACCTCATTTAGATACAGTTCATGAGAATATCTTGGTCAGCCTATGAACTTTTCAGCTGACCCTCATATACACATGAATCTCTGCATTAAACTTGATCTTGTGTCACATCTTGCCCTGGTCATGGGGGATCTTATAAATATCTATTGCAATAATATCAGTAGAATTGATATAACTGGAGGGATGGTAGTCACATCAGTAGTTGTGTAGTCATCATGTTGTAGTGGTGGTCATAAAGCCTGTTTGAAATTGGTGGGCCATGAGTGAATAAAAGCAGGTTATTAAAATGTCTTGCTCTGATTAGGGACATTGTAGTCTGTTTCTCTGGGCTATTTTCAATAGAGTTAATCACAGTTCAAATCCTTTGAAGAGGCTCAATGAGTCCTTGTTACAGTCAAAGATGGGGGAAAATCTTGAATAGATCAAGGTTGTCTACAATTACTTTGTAAGCACAAGTTCTATATTTTCTGGTTTGTAAGGATTGGCTTTTTTTCTTCAATACTAAATAAATAAGCCAAAGAAAAAAAATTATCCCTTCACCAAAAAAAAAAAAAAAAAAAAAAATCAAATTTCTTTTTCATAGAAAGAAATTGAGGAGAGGGGCATTAACCAAAAACTTGGATTAATCATTGTGATTTCATTTCATATTTACAATTGAAACTAAGGCAATATTATATATACAGACACTGCTGAAATGTATTGGCGGTCGTGTTGTTTGAATCCCTTATATGTAGTATTTACATTATCAATTTTTTTTACTAATTTATCCAGCATCTTATTATTGTTACTTTTTTCCTTGTAATGCTTAGGTTGTTTTACATTCTGTGATCATTAAAGTTAGCTTTATGAATAAGAAATAAACAAGTTTCTTCAGATGGTTTCTTTCTCCCTTTTTTTTTCTTTTATCAACCTTTTTCTTCCTTTCTTTGGATAGTTATTTTCTTTCTTTGACCTTTCTTTCTTTCACCTTTTTCTTCCTTTCATTCTTTCTTTCTTTGAATAGTTTCTTTCTTTTTTGCATTGATCTTTTTCTTTTTTTGGGTTAGCTTTTTTTTCTTTCTTTCTTTGGATAGCTTCTTTTTTTCTTGGAGCAGTTGTTTTCTTTCTTTCTTTTTTCTTTCACTCTTTATTTGAAGAACTTCTTTCTTTTTTTCTTTAAAGGATTATGTTTCTTACAAAAAAATAACAAGAAACAAGTCCTTCAATGTAAAAAGAAAAAAAAAAAACAACCACACTGTAAGGGAGATAACTCACGGCTCTCTTTAACCACAAGATAACCACCCTCATGTGTGTCAATTTAAATTCCAATATTACACCAGGAATTAAAGAAACATATGTGTCCAATTAACTGTTTATTTATTTCCAGATAAAAAATATATAAAACATACATATTATATTCACTTAAAAAGAAAGAAAGCATATACTGCTAAAATTATTGCAATTTAATGTTCAGTCGAATGATCAAATGATTAACCTTAGACAGTAGTCTCTGAAAAAGATTTGGGCCAAAACCCAATGAACAAAGCAGAGGTATGGATACAAAGAAATAATAGAATTCATTAGAATTCAAAATTAAAACAGTTTTACAGGTTTAAAATGTCCTTTAAAAATGGAAGTTTTCATGACAGTCGAATCTTCAGTTGAACCGCATCAGCAGCAATTGTAATTAAGAAAAAGATGTATTGAGACAGATTTCAGCAATTTGTTTCTTAGGAAGTTTCTTTATGAAGAGTCTTAAAGGAAGAACTCCAGCCAGCCTCGTGTTCAACATTCATAATTTTTGTGTTCATGGCATAGCAATTCCACAGTAGAAAACTTCAAAGAATTTCCTCTGTTCAGCAATTATAAATATCTCTCTTCGAATATGAGACTCAGCAATTAAATTTGAAACTCGATAAAATTTCCTCAGGTCAGCAATTAAAAATGTCTCCTTTCAATTAGAAGATTTAGCAACTGATGAAGGATACCTGATAGAACTCCATCAGGCTCTCAGTCAGCCATTAGAAATTTTCCTATTTAGAGGAAAATTTCTTCACACCACATGGTTCTCAGTGGTCAAATGTGGAGCTCCTTTTTGAGCGGTCCGCTCTCACCAAAGTCTTCTCTCAAAAAAGGCTGAGTTTCCAATTTCTTGCTTTGAAGTAAAAAATAGTGTTAGTTCTGGTCATGTTAATCCACTTCCTCTGGTAAAGGTGAAAAAATCCCATCAACACAAACCTCCATCATTCAAAAAAATAATTTCAAGATTCTTTCTTTCTTTAGATAGCTATATTCTGTCTTTGAATAGCTATTTTCTTTCTTTCTTTACTTCTTTCAAAAGAGTTTCAGCTATAAATTTAAATGGAATTAAAATTGAAAAAAATTTTACATTTACTGGAAAAAATTACTGAAGTATTGATTGATTTTTTCCCTTAAAATCATTGGATACTATAGAAAATATAGTATATTCTATATATAAAAGTGTTTATGCATTTCATTTTAATTTTTATTGTATGAAATTATTAATAAAAATTTATAGTTGAAAAAATGATCAAAGCAGTGATAGATTTGAAACTTTAAAGTGGCACCTGTCTGGTCTAGAAAAATTCAGAGGAAACAGTAAATGTATTTATTTATTTTAGATGAACTCAACTCATAAAAAAAGAAATATAAATGATTAATTCTAATAATTACAAAAATCAAGATAAAAGAAATTAAAACACTTAACATAGTATTTACAAGTTAATTTCACCCCATGTTCAGACATCAGGAAAGTACTGCAATAGATACATAATTAATCACCCTATCTTAGACTTTTATACATTGACCCACCAGTATTTTACTGACCAGCAAAAACTAATATTCCTCAGCTCCGATTGGGATGGATGGTGGGAGAGAATCTAGGAAATCTGTACTGTCAACACACTTTCATGATAATGATGATCTTCAGTTTGTATGTTCAGATTGCAATGACCAATAAAATGACACCTGCCTATTGGCATAATCAAGTGTTTGCCAATGGTCTGGGAACTCGGGGTTCAATCCCAGGTTGAATCATATCAAAACTCAAAAATGGTACTTTATGCCTCCTTGCTTAACACAGCATAATAAGGTATGGATCAAGGATAAGTGGCACAGTCCAAGGAAAGGAGTAGCACTCTCCCCTATACCTTGGTGTAGGAGCTATTGAAAAGGGAGCCTTCAGGTCACCCTTGACTACGGCCAGCCAACTTAACTAACATATATATATACAAGGCTCATTAAATAAGTTTCCAGACATTTTTCATATGCGCACTTTTATTGATAGTACACACATGAAACTCTAGTCCCCCTTCGAAGTAATCTCCTTCAGCTGCAATGCACTTGTTGTACCATTCCAACAACTTCTGGAAGGCCCCATGAACGTCCTCTTGTGTGAGTGTCTCAATGACCTTTGTCACAGCCTCTTTCATCTCATCAATTGTCTCATAACGACAGCCTCTAAGTTTTTCCTTAAGCTTAGAGAATAACCAAAAGTCACAGGGAGCAAGGTCTGGACTATAGGGAGGGTGAGGAACTGTCTTGATGCCCATCTTGGTCAAATAGTCTGTGACAAGGATGGATTTGAAGTGTGCTGGCCTCTTCCAATGGAATCTCTTCCTGAACTCCTTTAAAACCTCAACGTAGTATTCCTTGTTGACTGTCTGTCCAGAGGGAACCCAGTTTTTTTAGATCATGCCAGTGCTGTCAAAAAAAGGGATCATCAAAAGTTTGTGGATAGATTTGCTCTGTCTTGCCTTCTTGGGTGTGGGAGAGCCAGCATGCTTCCACTGGGAACTCTGTCTTTTGGTCTCTGGGTCATAGCAGTAGATCCAGCTTTCATCGCAGGTCACCAGAGCATCAAGAACTGCAGAATCTGAATTGATCAGCTCCACCATCTCCCTGTTGTCATGACAACGTCTTTCTTTCTGATCTTCTCTGAGAACTTTTGGGACTAACTTTGCGTAAATCTTCCGCATCTTCAGTTCCTCGCGAATAATTGTGTGTACAGTTCCCACACTGACATCAAACTGTGCACTTATTGTCTCTATAGACACATGACGGTCTTTATCCATGAAATTCTTTATTTGGACAATCAACTCTAGTGTTCTGATTTCCTTACTCCTCCCACACCTCTCATCATCCCTCACAGACTCCCTTCCTTCCTTGAATCTCTTATGCCACTCAAAAACTCATGCTCGATCCATGCAAGATGGTTGAAAAGCAGTCTGAAGCATTCCATACGTTTCTGTGGCATTTTTTCCAAGTTTAAAACAGAATTTTATTGCATATCGTTCTTCTAAAGTATCCTTATATCCAGATTGCATTTTTGAAATTCACCAGGTGTAACAATCAGGCTTTTGTAAGATGTATTCCAATTGCTGCTGTAGCTGTTCATTTGAACCTGAAATCATAAAAGTTGGTCAGTCATCTCATAAGATGTATAGCAATAACATACTGAATTTTCTAGAGTCTCCAACAATTTCAAATGCCTGTACAAAAAAGTCTGGAAACTTATTGAAGGTAATTCGTATATATATATATATATATATATTTTCTTTAAAGAAAAAACCAAAGACTGGTTATTTTAGGATTATAAATTTATTTCCATCCTGTTTTTCGTTTCTGGTGTGAACCAAAAACACGAAGAAAAATATAACTGGACCGAATAATAGTGTATATATATATATATATATATATATATTTATAGTGTGAGAGAGTGAGAAGACAATTAGGAAAATCAAATTGACATGTTTTATATGAAAGAAAACCAATAACCAACAAAATAACATCTTATATATATATATAGAGAGAGAGAGAGAAAAAGAAAGATAAAGAAGATAGTTTGGAAATTCACAGGAAGTTCAAATTTGAAATATGATAACTTTATTCAGCAACTTACAATTTAAATTTGAAGCACTATTATATTATTATATTTATTTGTAAAAGAAAAATACTGTATTTGATGGCATATAAGATGCAAAGGTGTCTAAGACACACTTCAATTTTTGTAGGGCAAATCAAGAAAAAAGCAAACTACTAATATTAAATGTGATAGAATTAATATAATTATCAATGATAACAATCTGTATAATAAACTTTTAAATAATGATAATAGGTGTATGAAAGTTACTATAAAGTCTAAGCTAATAGGACTTGACAAGTAGCTAATTTCGGCTGATTATTGCAAATTTTAAACCTACATATGGCTTATAAGATGCAGGGGAATTTTAAAAGATATTTTTATTAAACAAAAGTGTGCCTTATATGCCGTCAAATACAGTAATTTGAAATTTATGGTTTTACTTTTAAAAAAAATCATCTCTAGACCTTAATGTCCTCAATCTAATACTCTGTACTAACTCTGCATTTGCACAATGCTTTTAGCTTTAAAAAAAATTCTGCTATATGATTCCAAATTTGATTCATCTTCCTCTCTGACAATGATTTATGCCTCCCAGCTTATTTCTTTACCTGATAGCTGTAACTCCAGCTCTACTGAACATTCTCTGTATCATCATTTAAAATATTCAACTGTCCCTTCAATTATCTGCAATTTGTACTGTGTGCAGTGAGCCATTTCTTCAGTTAGTGCTGACAATATTTTCTCCATTTTCAGATTCTGATTTGGACTTTTCCATTTGAGTTGGAATTTGCAATGATTAGTTTCATTTATTCCTATTGGTGTTCTTGTTTCTTGTCTTCTTTGTTGGGAATCACTGACTGATGGATATCAGTCATCTGTAGTTCTAAGATTTTTATTTTATTCATTTATTATTATTCATCAATGAAGCCAGCTTCAATACAACACCGAAATAAGCATTTTCTCCAACAAGGCAAAATGGTCTTTGTCTTTTAAACCAAAACACAGCATAACTTGATTTATAAAATTAAGTCCCCACACCCAATATAATAATGTGGCGGCAACCTTTATAAAAAACGTGTCTGGGTATGATATTAAACTGCATCTGATGGTAAGGCTCCTGTCTTGTAGTTTGGGGAATGTAGCTCTTTATTACCATTACTCTCATGTCCATTCTGACCCAAAGTGGTAGTACCTTTTAGGGTCGCTGCCATGGATCAGATAGAACTGTTCAATCCTTTCCTGGGGATTATCATTAATATCAAATAGAATTATTGGTATTAAATAGAAATACTTGAAACAATTTTACAGTGTGCAAGTAAATGATTAATATTAAAAAGAATTATCGGTGTTAAATAGCCCTACTTGAAACCATTTAACTGTGAGCAAAAAATGGGCACTGGTTCATTTAAAAATAATGTTACAAATCATGTGTATATATATATATATATATATATATATATATATATATAAGAATCATTAAATAAGTTTCCAGATTTTTTTCATATGGGCACTTTTATTGATAGTACACATATGGAACTCTAGTCCCCCTTCAAAGTAATCTCCTCCAGCTGCAATGCATTTGTTGTACCATTCCAACAACTTCTGGAAGGCCCCATGAATGTCCTCTTGTGTGAGCGTCTCAATGACCTTCATCACAGCCTCTTTCATCTCCTCAATTGTTTCATAACGGCAGCCTCTGAGCTTCGGGAATAACCAAAAGTCACTGGGAGCAAGGTCTGGACTATTGGGAGGGTGAGAAATTGTCTTGATGCCCATCTTAGTCAAATAGTCTGTGACAAGGATGGAGTTGTGGACTAGTGCATTGTCCTGGTGGAAATGCCACAGACCCGATTTGAAGAGTGCTGGCCTCTTCCGACGGAATTTCTACCTGAACTCCTTTAAAACCTCAACATAGTAATCCTAACCCTAACCCTAACCATTTGGCCAATCAACTCTGGTGTATTGACTTCCTTACTCCTCCCACACCTCTCATTATCCCTCACAGACTCCGTGCATTCCTTGAATCTCTTATGCCACTCAAAAACTCATGCTCGATTCATGCAAGATGGTCGAAAAGCAGTCTGAAGCATTCCATACGTTCCTGTGGCATTTTTTCCAAGTTTAAAACAGAATTTTATTGCATATTGTTCTTCTCAAGTGTCCTCACATCAAGATTGCATTTTTGAAAATCACCAGGTATAACAATCAGGCTTTCGTAAGATGTATTCCAATTGCTGCTGTAGCTGTTCATTTGAACCTGAAATCATAAAAGTTGGTCAGTCATCTCATAAGATGTATAGCAATAACATACTGAATTTTCAAGAGTCTACAACAATTCTTAATGCCTGTACAAAAAGTCTGGAAACTTATTGAAGGCACCACACACACACACACATATATATATATATTATATGGTAGTGTCTGTGACACTTAGTTTTATGCTCCATTTACTCAGCAAGTGAGCTAGTAAGAACCATAAACCAATACAATATATCATCATCTTCATCTTGTCATGCCATCAGCATGGATAACTACAATATATATATATATATATATATATATATATATATATATACAGGATCTAGTATTAAGTAACCCACAAAGGTTGATATACCATGAAACATAACCAAACTTATAAAAACTTTTTAGAACTAAAACAAACTTATATACTTATAAAAACAAACCAGACTTATAAAAACAAAAAACAAAAAAAGTTCTTGCATATAGGTAACTGATAGCACCTGCTACTCAAAATGTGGTGCACATATCAATGCTGATATAAAAATCATAGACTGTCACTCCACGGTTCACTTTCATATCTTTAATGATGCTAAAGTATAGATTAGTAGATAATGTTCTTGGTCATACTTGGTGGTATGCTTAACCTAATGGTTATTGTCTAAGGAAATGGAATCAGCACCAAAGTTCAAATCCTGGATGAGGCTGCTTGGATTCCACTTTGAACTAATGCCCTTGTGAAAAGTATGAATCCATGTGTTCTCCCCTCAGCTATGAGCAAATAGTAGAGGCAACCTGCCAAGGAGAAGGAAAATTCTGAATTCAAATAAGAGAGAATAGCATGGTGGTGTGTGCATATGTGTGTTTTTGTGTGTGTGTGTATATATATATATATATATATATATATATATATATATATATTTGAGAAAAATGGAAATAAATTTGATGGAATGTAGATATAAAATATGAAAGAACAAAATGTTTAGAGGATACATTTTTTTAAACATCCTTTGAATATTTGTTTTTTCATATTTCATATTTACTCACACACACACACTCATATCCAGAGTGTCTCAAAATAGATGCAACCCATTAATATGATAATGATTTGTTACTGAGACAAGTGCAATGGCAGTCATTTGGAACATGTCCTGTAAAAAATGCATCCTTTGAACTAGAGACATCAAGTCAATGTTTTTTTAATTGTTATTTTATCAGCTTCCAAAACATGCTATCTTTTTTTGAGTTTCTTATCTCAGTAATAAATCATTATCATATAACTGGGTTGAATCTATTTTGAGACAGTTTTGAATGATTTTGTCTCCAAATAAGTAGTGATGCAAAATATTTTTCTTCTCTTGTTCAAGGCATTGTGATCAAGGATTAATAGTAGTTATAGTATACTATTTTCTAATCTGAAACAAAAAAGAATGCAACATTATCATTAGTAGAGTTATTAGCAGTCACATGGGTCCCGTGTATATTGAGACGACCTATATCAAATAGAGTTAATCATTTCCCTTTTATTTTTTGTTGTTTATATCTTTTAGAAGTGCTATATCATCTGCATAATATGTGATAGTTTCTGTCGGATATTGTCTGCTTCTTGCCTTTTTTAGAGTAAAGCCATTTTCTTAAATTAGATCTATGGATTTTCAAAATATGTAGTCTAGGCTGATTATGAAATAGCTATGGTGTTCATGTATTTCCTTGCAGAACTCCAGCAACAATGTCAAAGAAGTCTGTATCTCCATCTGGTGAGAGAACCTTTAGTTTTATGTTTCCATAGAGTATCATTATAGCTGTTACAGTTTATTTGGGGAGAAACCAGATTCTTGCTGCATAGCCTGGAGCAGGCAACAAGAGGCATTGGCGTTCACATGAATGCAAACAAAATGGAGTACATGTGTTTTAATTAAGATGGAGCCAGCTTCACTCGAAATGGTGGTCCTCTGAAATTAGTAGACAAGTTCATATACCTCAGCAGTAGTGTCTCATCGACTAAAAATGATGTTAATATGAGCCTAGTGAAGGCATGGATTGCTATTGATAGACTATCAATCATATAGAAGTCTGATCTATCTAATAAAATGAAACGGGATTTCTTCCAAGTAGTGGTTATGTCAGTGTTAATGTATGGATGCACAACATGGACACCATGCACAACGTGCACATGGATGCCCAATATGCACTATAGGAACCGCACAAGAATGCTATGAGCTATATTTAACAAATCCTGGAAGCAACATCCCATGAAACAACAACTGCACAGCCACTTACCTCCTGTCTCAAAAACCATCCAAGTAAGATAAACAAGACTTGCAGGACACTACTGAAGAAGCAAGGGTGAACTCATAAGTGAGATTTTTTTATGAAGCCCTTCACATGGACATACCAGTGTTGGCTGACCAGCTAGAGCTCATATTAAAACCATTCTGTATAGACACAGTTTGGAAAACCTGCTGGGAGTGATGTATGATAGGGATGGATGGTGAGAGAGAGTCAGGGAAATCTGTGCGAGCAGAGCAGCTTGATGATAAAGATGATATCTTTTAGTATCCCATGTTCTTTGTGTATTAATTTGGTAAGGATAGGGAATATATTGAAGAAACATGATGTTAATTGATAATCAGAAGTTTAGAAAATTTTGTGGGAATGGTTGAAAATAATTCTTTATAAAATGCAGTTAGCACAAAAAGTCTCTCAGATTAGGGCTAAATCATGTCATGATTTCTATAGAAAAAAGTTGAAGCATTGTGAAGATGATGGATTTATTTCTTATTGACATTTTCACTGATGTTTTCCTTATTACTGGCCACAATGTGCTTCCAAGCCATTTTTTTTATCTCACTCTTCTTCTCCACATTGGCCCAAATCACTTGACAATTTCATATTCCCATCCTTGTGGAGGGCATCTGAATGGTCGTTTCTGGTCTATCAGATATCACTCAACAATTGCATGGGTTCACTTATGGTCTGTGAACCTTGCAATGTGTCTGGCCTTGTGAGACTTCTACTTCCAGTGCTCCTTGATCACATCCTTCATTCCACTCTGCCCTCAAACTATCTCACTTCAGATGTGCTCTGATGCCATGTGTTTATAGAGCATTTTATTTGTTCTGGAACTTTGGAGAGTGTGAAGTCACCTCTTTGTTGCCATTACTCTCAGGTCCACTCTGACCAGGAGGGGTAGTACCTGTTAGGGTACTATCTATAGGTCAGATACATCTGTTTGAGATTAAGGAATGTTTACCTATCTAAAATGATTGTGAGGATATATTTTTGTACTGTATATAATTGGAGACTATAATTATTGAACTAAATTCAGTAAGGGTTAACATGCCATAAAACCAACCAAGCAACCAACTGTATATATAAAATCATCGACATGAAAATATTATATGTATAGAAAAACTCAAAAGACTAAGAAGTGATGAGTACTTGCCTTGAAAGACTTTTAAAACATGGATAACGTTTTTTTTTGTTTTTTTTTTTGTTGCTGTGTGGTCACTTGAGAGTGGATGATGACAGGCTAAACTAGTAAATAGGCATTGTCCATCCTTTTAATGTAATGACTGTGGGAATAAAGATCCATCACTTCCTGTCAGCAGTACCTGACCTTCACTTGGAGACCCAACTCCATTATAGGTGCAAACAACATGACCACCATGGACCTTTTTGTACTGTAACAAATCAGAACCTCTAAATCAGAATGAAATTTTCAGTGTTCATTTATTAATGAATGAATTTTATAATGCATCAGTTATTTTATCAAAAAACTCTCTGATTTTTTCAGGTCACTTAACTTTACTCCTCGCAGTATTTGTAATGCTTTTCAATCATTAAGGATATATGATATGGTATATACTTTCTGTATATTGTAAAAGACAAAAGTCTTAAGGTGTGCATATGATAAAGAAAAAAATTTTGAATTGGGTGTTGTTGGAAGAAAGTAGTGCCCCAAATGTGAAAATTGAATTTAAAGAAAATTAAAAAAAAATGTTTTGAAAGCTTTTGATACTATGATTTAATAGAAAATATTGTTTTCTTTTAGATTATTTGAGAAATAATCCTGTATCAATATTTGTTCTGCTTAAAAAAAAGGAGAACCTTAATTTTTCAGTAGATCTTGACTTACTTTTCTTCAATCATGGGCTAAATCTAAATATGCTATTAAATAAAGAATATTTTTACTGATTAAAAAATATAAATTTTAAAGTAAGAAACAGGGAAAAGTTTTTGTTAATATCTTTACTTATTTTTAAAACATCTATAAAAACATCTTAGATAAATAAAATATGGAAACCTATAGTAACAATTGTTAAGCAGTTTTGGGTTTTGTTCCTTGTATTCAGGTTGAATATCTAAGAAAAATGTAAGGAATAAAAGCAAAATTTTGTTATAATGTAAAAAATAAAAAAAGGCAAAAATTAGTGTTTTAGGGGTAATGAAAGATTTTTACCTAGTAGTACCATTAGATATTTAAAAAGTATTATTATTATTTCATTATCTTGATAAAAAATTGATCATTATTTCACTGAGTTTTCTTAATTGCTTATTAAAAATCATGTTAATATGCTTATTTTCCTTTTTCAAGATTAGATATAAAATAAACTATTTCAGATATGATTTTCTAAACTTAAAAAGTTGACGTTCAATAATTTTTGACAGGAAACTAAAGTACACCTTAATTGTTGACTTTTAATACTGATAATTATAATGCCACTATCTTTTAAATAAAACTAAAATTTAACCTTAAATAATAACAATAATTATTTTTTCATTTGTTTTCATGGAAAAATGAGTGCAATTTTGTTAGTACCTAATTATAGAATATAAAGCCTTCCTCTTCCCTGAACACTAGGACACACCATTATTTTCTTTACCTTTAATCCTAAACTTCAGAAAATAAAAGCCAAAGTTTTTAAAAACTCTTTTCCTCCCTTTTTATTTCTATTCTTGAATTTTGGTAGATAGATTCTTTGACTTTCTATTTGTTCCTTCCTTTATTTTCTTCTTACATTTTTCTTTATTTATTCCTATATTTTTTAATTTCATTATTCTTACATAATTTCATTCCTTTTTTCTTTCAGTTAGTCTTTTTCTTTGATTCTTCTTTTCCTTCTACTATTTACTTTATTTCTTGATTACTTTTATTTTTCTTTCCTTTCTTTGTCCTTTTCTTTCTATATTTGTGTTACTCTTTTTTCTCTTTGCCTTTTCTTTCTTTTTTAAATGGCTCCTTTCTTTCTTTATTTCATTTTCATCTTTCTTTCTTTTTTTTTTATCTTGACCTCTTTCTTAGTAAATATCTGATGAAAACATGATGGAAAATATGTATAGATAATTATATAAATAAAAGTTAACCAATTAAATTATAGACATTTTCATGAGATATCAACTTTATGAATATAAAGTTTTATTATATCACCTCTATCCCACAATAATTGCTATATATCTTATACACTAAATCTAACTTATGTGATGGAGGTAGTATATTTTTATGACACAAACAAATAATGATGAAATTATCTGTTAATTAAAACTGCTTCTTACGACTAGTAGATGTCTTCCACTTATCTATGTAAAAAAGCAAAGATGGCGACTGTATTCGAGGGCGACCAGCAGGCTCCCTTTTCAATAGCTACTATACCGAGGTGTAGGGGAGGGTGCTACTCCTTTCCCTGGATTGCTCCACTTTACTTTTGATACATACCTTATATTGCTGAGTGTTAAGCTAGGAGGTATCAAGTACCATTTTTAAAGTCTTCGGTATGATGTGACCTGGGATTAAAGCCTGGTCTCCCAGACCATTTGCGAACACTCTACCCACTGTAAAAGAGAAATGGACTTACCTCCGGAAAAACATGCTCATGTGTGCCTGGCATACAAAGGCAAAAATGGCTACTCCAACGTTGTGTCAAGTCTTGTCAGTCTCCAAGATTGTGAGTTCTTAAAACACGACAACATACGCCCGGAAAAACATGCTTGTCACACCCACTAGGCCAATCTTTGTAATAAGGCAGCAAATCTTAGTGGGCAAATATCTGTCACTTACTGAGTTAAATAGAAATAATATTTGTCTCAGTTTCTGAGGTGAAGAATTATAATTCAAAGCTGAACCTTTAAAAATTCCATAGTTTAATTGGTATATATCAATATGCAATATTTACTCATATAATACAACAAAATAAGTTGAATAACTTAAACAGATTAACTAAATGACAGAAAAAAAATTCCCTCATTTAAAATTCCATGATAAACTATAATTTTAATTGAATTCTTCTTATAGTGTCTTGATTTTCTTCCCTGTTAAATTGCAAAACTTTCACCTTAACATTAAAAATACGTAAAGATAATTTTTAGACCCCCCCAAAAAAAAAGCAAAAAGAAATCTTGATGACTTGTTTATATTCAACCTTCGATTGGTTGACACACCTTTAAAATCAATCAATCTATCATTATCATCATCAATGATAAATGAATGAATCAGTTATAAGTTTTAAGTAACTAATAAAAATCCTTAGTAAATGATTATTAGCTTCAAGGAACTATTCTTTGTACAAATAATTTATAATTATACGGCATCAAGTGTTCTATCAAATACTGATCATTTTTAAAAAGTTCTATTTGACCTATAGATGTGAATCTAACAGGTACTACCACTCCAGGACAGAGAGGACCTAGAAGTAATGTTAGTGAATGAGTACCCCACATTCCCCTGATCTCTGAAAGTGGAGATTCACCATTGATGCAGTTTAGTGTCATATCCAGAACACCCCTTTTTTGTAAGGGATACAGTCAGCATATTTTAAGCCTCACCAACAGAGTAACAACCAAGATGAGAACACTAGTCCAAGGATATCAGTATATAATTGATAATATTGTGATAAAACTAGAAAATAATGTCAAGAATATAGGTTATACATTTTTTATCATAATAAAAAAATATACATTGTCCGTAAAACTTTCTTCTAAGAATTTTTGTCTATCTATTTACCCAACTCTTCCACGACACAGAATAGGATACAAGATCAATTTTTGAGTGGGGTTTAGAAGGTTTGAATTGAGTTTTTCTTCATCAACACCAGTTGTCATACTGATGTTAAAGAGCCCAGTCTGCCCTATAATTTACCCATAGATGGATGTAGAATAGTTTATAACTTATAAAATGCAAACAGCCTGGTCCAGGATTTGAACTTGGGTTGTCTTTTCTGTTTCCTACGATAATAACCATTTTCAGAATTCTTATCATCCTTTTTTAATAATGCAGCAAGATGCAGCTTATCACCTGCACCATTCTTTGAGTCAGCCAACCTCTTGGTATTTTTTCCGAACATCCTGTTTGAGCTGGCTGACATCATCGTGTTGAACCAACACCTGTTTCTGCATATTACATCATTTATTAACCAGCTTTCTAAGACAGTTTTGTACAGTGGGCCCCAAGATGATATCATCGCTCATTCTGGCAATGACATAATCGCATAGGTGAGTGAACTGTCCCAATAACCACTGGCCAGAGGTTAAACCCTTCCCTTTCACCTAAAAAAAATCAAAACAGAGAAAACTTTTAAAAAATATTAAATAGCCATATTTTGTGAATGACTCATGAGATGAACTTTATCTTTTTAGTTAGTTCTCAGTTTTTTGTTTTTTTCCCTATATCTTTATTCTCACTCTGCCATGCTGTTTAATTTTTTTTTTCCCCACAGTTGAGTTGAAATATAATCACTTCCTTCTCTTACAATTGCTAAAGGCAATGTGCTGAATGTTTTCTTCAATATTTGATTGATTTTTTTTCTTTTTTACTATGCTGTACAAAAGATTTTATTGCTTTATTAGAAAAATACAAAAGAAACAAAATACACACACACACACACACACACACACACACACAAAATCCTAAATAAAAGCAAATAAACAACACATTAAAGAAATTCATTTAGTTTTCCAGTTTGAATTGAAGACTAAATATATATTTGAAAATAAACCAGGAATATGTCTAACATCAAAAGAAGGAATTTTATAGACTACAAATTTGATTTGCTCAAATAAAACTTAATTCTCAAGAACATATAATATGAAATAAGTAACGTTTGTTTAGTGGTGATATCGAAACTACTTTCTCTATAATTTTTTTATTAAATATAGCTTTGTTTGGCACAAGGCCTCAATAAGAATCAAACTAATTATAGATGGGACTGGCTCTAAAAGAAGAGCACATAGTTTGAATCAAACTCACTATATGTATTGGTCTGGAAGACCAGCTTGCCAACCATTATACTATGATCCATCTTTCTGTATATATGTTACTCTCTCACTCATAGATAACAATGTATATATATATATATATATATATATATATATATATATATATATATAGGAGTGTTGAAAAGTTCTAGGCCCAAGCAGCAAGAGAATAACTTAGACTATGAAATATACCAACTATTCCATAGATTCATTACACAGTTCAAGATACAATGGTGCACTGCTATTTAAGTTTCTTTAATCATGAAAAAAAAGTTGACATATATGTAAATTCACAGCCTAATGATAAAAAAACTGTAATTTTATGTCACAAATATTCATTTTTCAATGTAATCTTCTTTGTCAATGCACTTAATCCAATGGTTAATATTAATCACATAAATTGAACATTATACAGCGAAAATTTCAAGTAATAATTCAGCTAATTATATTTTTAGTTTACAACTTATTGACCTATCCATATATATATATACCCCCACACACACATATGGGGGGGATCAATAAGTTCATAGCTGAACATGTAATCATTGGCTGAATTTTTTTATTATATATATATATATATGCTTGTGTGTGTGTGTTTTTATATATATATATATATATATGGTATTCTTCAATCCAGTTAATCCAGAGTAGGGAACAATTCTGTCTGGACAAATAAATTATTAAAATTTCAAATATTCAAATATTCCCGGTAAAGAGCTCAATGTAAATAAATTCACAGAGCAAATAATATCATTTCAAGAAAAAACTAATATTCGGTCATATTAGGATAATAAATTTATTTTCATCCTGTTAAGAGCATTGATATAAATCAAATACTCTAAGATAATTTTTAATAGGACTTCATCAGATCCAATAGAAAAATAAAATAAATTACAACCTGATAGGAGGGATAGTCAAAGAAAGGAAAGAGAGGGAGAAACGAAATCAATTTCAGCTATGTATAACCTTTACCTATGTAAGGCTTGTTCCAGTCTAAGACAACAAAACCAATAAAATTCACACTTTAGTAATTACAGTTATAAATATCCAGATTTCAACCATTTCTAACAAAAATTATCAATTTTAATTCTAGTATGTCATTTTTTTCTTTGAAAGGTACCAAAACCCCAGCCTTTAATGGTAAAACTTCTTTAACCGTGTTAAAATATCTATACCAATTTAATAAATTATTGTTAAATATTCACTTTGACTATCTATTCAAATTCTCTCCTATAGTTTAGATTTATTTCTATGCCTGCATCTAGCTATTAAATCCCATCTCTGATTTAATAGGTTACTGGGATCAGGATACAACATAATTTGTATCTTTTCTTCTAGACACAAATTACATCTACCATCAAAGCAGATCGGAGTATTAGACCTTTTTAATATACTCCATTGAATTTCTGGGGTTAAATCATTATTTTTCAATTTCCAAATATGTTTGGATGAGGCTGTTTGATTTTTTAAGCATTCATGAGAAAATGAATGAATGTGGTTATTAAACCTTAATTTCCATTTCATCAATGAAATTTCGATATAAGTTTTTTTTATTTTTAATGTTTTCTTTTGGGAAAATAATCCCTTGGTATACTACATTTTTTAAATTACACAAACCTTTCATAGGACAATTAATTTTGATTTTACGATTACAATTGTTTTCTTTACTTGTATTATTACTGTTGTTATCATTGTTATTATTATTGTTATTATTCCCATTTGTTTGGTCATAATATTTCCTAATTATTTCATTGTTATGAGTGTTAATTATTTTGAAGAAATTTCCCTTGCAAGAGTAACTACTTTTTAAAGTTTTCCAATAAAATATTTTTGTAATATATTGGTTAAAGTGTTTATCTATCAATTAAAAAAATATTTTCATATATCTATATTCACAAGTTTACAAAAAGGGGGGATGAACCATATAATTTTGCTTTTCCTATTTTTACAACAATTTATCTTATTACATTTGTATTTTCTTTAATCATATCCAATTTATTATTATCATTATTAATATCATTAGGCATTTGCGGCTCTAGATAAGTAAACTCTTCTTTGAACTCACTATTCTTGAGGGCTTCAATATACATTTTATTACTTTCATGGAAAATTTTCTTATTTGATGATAATCTACTTATTCTTGTATTAACAGCTTTAGGAACTTGTTTAATTATAGAATTTGGGTGATTAGAATTTACATTAATATAGGAAGGATATTGGTCTGTTTTAAGGAATGGTCTATAAGAGTTGTCAGAGAGGTTCAGTGTAACATCTAGAAAATTTGTTGCTTTAATATTAGAAGAAATTTTGATTTTAAATTCTAAGAATTTAAAGGCTCTTATATTCTTTTTTTGTTTTGAACACTTAGGACCATCACTGTTGGGGATGTATAATATTCTGTCATTATGGTATAAACCAAATTGAATGGGGTCAACTATTCTGCAAAGTGTATCCGATATATATAAACCCATGAGGTCTGCTATTTGAGCAGAATTGTATTCACCGATCGGAACATCAAAATTATCCAAGCCAGTTTTTACCCACATAGACTCATTATTCGTAAGTATAGTTTTCTTACACGCTAATATTTTTTTTTGGTATTGTTCATCTGTTATTTCTGCATATCTTTTTGCATAGTTAATACTGTAAATTAGAACTTTTTTTTATAGATGGATGAAACTCAATTGTGTCAAATTGAATAAAAGTGGTTTTGCTTTTGTTTTTAATATTTCTAAACCATTCAATTGTATCATTTGAGTTCTTCCAAAGGTTAATATGGGTAGTTTTTTGTATCTTGATTATAACCCCTGAAATTCAATGGAGTATAGTTTGGTTTTCATAAATTTTCAGCAAGTCTTGGTAAATATGAGTGAAATTTTTTTCTGAAGGGACAAATTCAATGACACAACTCAGCTTTCATGTCAGAAGCCATTTTGCCAAACTGCTGTGTGGCTGTAAATATTATACTTTCTGTAAAAAAATAAAAAATGGGAGGCTTTGAATTCTTATATAATTATGTAAGAGAGTCATTCAATAAATAAGAGGAATTTAAAAAAAAAAAAACAAATAATTTTTTTTCAGAATTTTTTTTCGAGAAAGTTTTTTCATTGTTTGGAATTAGTTTATGGAAAAAACATTTGTTTTGAGGCTCTTCAAAATGACAGCAAATCAGACAGAGTGCTTGAGGCTTGAACAGAGATCTTTCATTTAATTTTTGATGGCTGAGAAGTGCAAACCATGTGAAATTTACTGGAAAATTTGTGATGTGTAATCTGTAAAGCATGTTTTAGTAAAAAAAAAATGTTTATAAATGGGCTAAATATGAGTTTTCCACTATGAGTTTGAGTTGAAAAGATTGTCTATAGAGACTGACTCTCTGGCAAAGAAAAATTTCCGGGTGCAGAAGTCAGTAAAGAAGGTCATGCTGATTCATCATGTATATGAAAAAACCCATCACAATTCATTTCCTTAATGACAAATAGTGCTTCTTATTGCCAATGTCTTTGGCAATATTCACCTTGGATACATTATATTATATATATATATATATATATATATATATATATTATGTATATATATATGATATATATATTATATTCACCATGGATATTACAGAATGATGCTTGTACCATTTTTTAAATTGTATAACATGCACCTATTTAATAAAAATTGAGTGTCTGAAAAAGTACCTTGTAGGTATTTATGAAAACCCACCTGTACATTATAAAGAAATATTAAATTTTTAGACGGCACTAAAGAAGTATATATGGCATTGCCATGACAACAGAATTTTTCTGTTACAGAAAGAATTTTTAGACTCCAAAGATTCTGATAATATTGAATAAAATCAACCTAAGCTGTTGACTTTTTCTGCCCAAAATATTTTTTCTATCTTTGTGATTTAAGTTTTATATTTTATTCTTTCTTCCATTAAAATATTCAAAGCATTTTGCTTCTCTTTTTATGATACGAGTTTAAAAGTTAGATGACATACAGCAGGAGGGTAGAGATATTCTCTCACTCTCTCTCTCTCTCACTATTTATCTGTATAGTCATCCACAGACTGTTTCTTTGTATCACAACTCTTCAGTGTGGCTAGACATGCGAGATTCTCAAAGCTGGGATTGAAACCCGGCTGACTCATACACCAACTTGAAGATTCTACTGCACAGCTAAGAGGGAACTAGTGTAAGCAAAGGAATTTTAAATGCTTATGTATCACTTTAGTTTTGTTTTACATATATCTACTTAACGGCTAAGGTTTGGAATAAAATTCAACTGTATGAGAAACTCGATTTAATTTTTCATATTATCTTCTTTTTCTTATATATCTACATCTATCTATAACTTGTTACTCTTCCATTACTCTGAGCTTCATGAGTCATCACAAATCAGCAGGTTTTATGGTCAATATGAGAGTACTTCCCTTTTGGGTTAGTTTACAAAACCTGATCATTTTAATATGTGCCTCCTATATAGATCAGGACAAAAATCTCCTAGTGACTGCAACCAGTGTAATAAAAGCTATAGGTTACTCTAACTCCCTCTTTTAGTACAATAGGAAATGTGCTGCTCCAAGATTGAAATGTGTCTAATCCTAGAGATAGAAATTTCCAGGATTAGGCACACATTCCCACTTTTTTGCTGCATCCTGCACAAAAATCATACCAAGCTAAAATACAGATACAGGTGCTATTTTTTGATCTCAGCTTGAATGCCAAAGAGAGGATAGTATAAAGATATTATTTGCAAATTACATGACTCTTCTTTAAAAAGAAACATATTTCATTTATCTTTTTTTTTTCATCTTGCTACTTCCTCCAGGAAGGTGACATGTGAAGATGAAGTTGGCAATCGGCTATTTTCTTCTCTTTCTGTTTTCTTGTGCAGTTGTAATCCACTGTTTGCCTGCTAAACCTTGGATAACTAGTTTTGAATTCAGAGTTGTCCTTCTTCTAGATTGGCTGCCTACCAAGAGTGGATATCCCAGTTTACCCTATTATTTTACCCATAGCAAGGAGTAGAATGGATGAATACATGATTTTCTAAAGGACTTTAGAATAAAGTAGGAGTCCATTACCATTTCAGTTCAAGGGGCATAGGCCATGATCTTAAAAAGCAGAAAAAAAGTCTGCTAAATTCACAAAATCATGATTTATTAAGAAGACATCTGATGTTTGCAATAACAGAAAGATGTAATATAAATCATGATTTATTAAGAAGACATCTGATGTTTGCAATAATAGAAAGATGTAATATAAAATCTAAATGATGAGGTTGACAAAAGGATTAGTGATAATTTGACAGTCACAAATGCAGCATTCACTTGGCATGTTTCATTTTCAAGAATAAGTGAGCACAGCAGTATTCAATACCATTCATGCTCACTACTTGCTGGCTGTTGGTGAAGATATTGGGGAATTGTCTTGATGAAAGTACTTAGTTCTTATAGAAATTGAAGATGTGAAGCCAGAAACTTGGACTTAAAACTTCTGAACACCAAAGATAAATGAATTCTATTTGCAATTGTAAAGGTTCTTCTTTACAAAAGGCAAAGAGAGAATTTTGAAAGTTGAGTGAAGTTGGATGGGCTATGAGGACTATGGGTTGGGGACTCTCTGGTATAAAGTAAGCAAACAACCTCAGAGAGAATTTGAACTTCACTTGCCCATAACAGTTTTGGTGCCAATAATGTTTCTGCCATTCTCCTTTCCTTCAGTTAATTATTGTTTTAACCAGAAGAATCAAAGAGAATGAATAATTTCTAGGAGTCTTTGCAAGAACTGAATGACAGCAGTACTTATGAGGTTTAAAGACATGGTCAAAGTCTAAATTCTTTCTTACAGTTTTTACAGATAATACATATCTTTATGAATATCTTCAAACTTATCTTTGTTTTCATCAAAAGATAAAGAATTGATATCATCAATGATTTTAACTATGATACTTTCATTTGTATAACAATCAAGTTTAATGGACTGAGACTTTTTTTGGTTAGTGCTTCCTTTAATTAGATCAAAATAATCAATTGGTATGACAACTTTTGATCAGTGCACAAATTCAATGAATGATTGGTCTCTATCAAAGTTGCCAATGGGTTAATGGCTTTTGCTTTAACTTGCAAAAGAAGTTTTTCCCCCGAGTTCTCATTCACTGAATAACCTTCTCCAGCAAGCATCAGGACCTGCCAGTTGGATATTTCACCAAAAAATTGGCCCTGAGACAGATCACTGGGAGAAGTGGATTCATGTATTTCCTAGGAGCATTTGTATGAAGAGAATAGGAACTGGTGTTGTTACAATTTGAATTTGATTTTCCAGTTTATTTCGGTCAACAACTATCATGCAACCCTGCACCTCTGATCCATTAAATATATGTTATAAATCTTGATTTAATAGACTAATAAGAAGGAAGGAATGTCAATTGATGCTAAAACTCCATCAAATTTGAACAAGATCTTGCAAGCCTTTTTTTACCATTAAAAAATAAAGTAAAAGAAAAAAAATAAGATTTAATGCAATATATTACCCCTGTCAAATATTATGGAATTTGTTGAAGTTCTGTTGTTTATTGCATTTGCATTTGAACGTTGTTCATACATGTCAAATTACGCAAAGTGAATCTGACTTGAGCATGAAGAAGGGTAGATTATATGCGCATTGGGGCATTCCATGATGTGCAGGTGGTTAAGTCCATTCCCAGGGCAGTGATTGGCTGCCAGCCCAGGTGTGGCTATGCGAGCATGCATATATACTGGCCTGCTCACTGACATATTTTTGTCTGCCAGCTGGACGTCAGCTGGGCTGCTGAGCTGGTAAGAGTTGTTTTGATTTTATCCTGTGCATTAGGGCAGTGACTTCTTCAGAATTAGCATACAAAGAGAATGTTCATTTAGGTCCTTTTTATAAACCAATAACAGATGTTGCATTGCAAGGTTTGGAAGAAAGTTGCCAGAGACATAGATGACATGAAGAGATAATGACAAGTCCATAGGAAAGGAAAAAGTCAGAAACATAGTAAAAAAAAAATACCATTCACTTTATTAATGTGTTTCAATTTCCCTCGAGACCAGTCTCAAAAACAAGAAAATGTGAAGTGGTACTTTTGAGGTGATGAAGAAATTGCTAAAGCATAGCCCAACCCCATTTGTGGCACAGTTTTTCTCACTCTGAAATTTAAGTTGATCCTTGTGCTCTGCCAATTAATTACTGACTGATTACTAGACACTTCTCAAAGATTTTGTGTGTACCCATTTCTTATACCCACCAATGAGAGTTTCTGTAATTGGCCCATTGATGTCAATCACACAGCAAGGAACCAGGTTCATGAGAGGTAGGAAATGCCTATAGCATTACATAGATTATATGTAAAACATTTTTTCTTCAATATTGGCTTTCTAAAATATTCTTTAAATAAACTAGATTTGATTATTTAAATCAATGATATAATTTTTCCAAGCCATGCAGAGAAAAATATTAGGAAATGATGCTTTGGGAAAAATTATGGAATGACCTTGTAATTTGCATTCATAAAACAAATACCAACTGAGGCCTAAATATGCAAATCAGTTAACAGATAAAAGACAGTTCTTGCAAACCTAAAGAAGCAGTTGGACATACCTAACTGAAAGGAAACATGGCTTCAATTGAAATAATGAAAAAAATCCTAAAAATCATTCAAGCTGGCAATCTGCTGTGGAGTGTGGTGAAAGACATTGGTACTATTTACCAACCCCTCCGCTCGGGCAGGATATGACACAAGGTCAATTTTTAAGCGGAGTTTAACAGGTTTGAATTCAGAGTTTTTCCTTCTCCTAGACTAGTTGCCTAACCATGGCTGAAGAACCTAGTCTGTCCTACTATTTACCCATAGCTGGAGGGAGAATTATTGGATTCATACCTTTCCCAAGGGTATTAGTGCTATGTGAAATGCAATCAGTCTCGTCCAGGATTTGAACTCGTATCGCCGTGTTTATTTCCTACGGCGATAACGACTACACCACGGGCACCTCCCTACACCACGGGCACCTCCCTACACCACGGGCACCTCCATTGTCGGATGAAGAGTGAAAGACATTGGTTGATCCCAGTCAGCTGTATCCAAAATTTGGTGTGAATATAAAAAAAAAATTAAGTGGTTAAAAAAGGAAAACAAACTGGTAGACCATGAAAGACGTCAAAGCGTTGGGATAGAAAACTCAAAGCAATAGGCCTTGAAAATAGAAAATGTACAATAAACAAATGAGTCAAAACAGGAATCAATGTTTGTGATAGAAGTGTAAGAGATTGGTCAAATGAAATGGAATTTACATAGATAAAAGTCAAACAAAAATCTGCACTAACACACAAACAGAAGAAAATGAGGTTAAGATATCTTTTTATTACTAAGAAAAAAGAATCAATGTAATGTATATATATATATATAGTGTCCAGAGAATATGAGTGTAGAATTATTCAAATTGAGAATCTATAAGAGGATTCTTATGATTTTCCACGAGTGCTAAGTGTATGATTTTTAATCTATAAATATCATCCAGAGCAAATAAATGTTTAATATAATTGGAAGAAAAATTATTTTTGCTATTATAAATTCATTTCAGCTAGCTTCTTGATAAAAGCAGCCAACCTCTTTTTTCTTCTAAGTATATAATACATATATATATATATATATATATAATTAATAATTTATGCCTAATTTATGCCTATATATATATATATATATATAGGCATAAATTAGGCATAAATTATTAATTTTAACAACTCACTTTTAATTTTTCTGTCATATTTCTTAACCAAAATATACAATACTGTACAATATAAAATCATGAAATTATAATAAAGAATATTTACAAACCTGAAACCAGCCAGTGAGGCATCAAATATACACACACATATGCAATTTTAAAATTTAAATTAGATGGAAATAAACATATATCAACCACTCAACTAAGACTCACTTTCTGTTAGTGACATCACAACATTTTTATTTTTACTTTATCTTTATTGTCGGATGAAGAGTAATGGTTTCCTTGAAATAATAAAAAAACAAAAAAAAAAAAGATTTATTCATAAATGTACTTGTAGGGTTACAAGGAGTTGTCTTCTCTTGGTTTGGACGTGTGTCTTTGTTGATCTCAAATTGACCACATTCACATTACCTACTCATGCTTAAAAAGGGAAAACCCCTCACCAATATACTCAACATGCAAAGTACCCCGCATAGTCAAACACATTCTTATAAACCGTGACAGGTTTAACAAATTTGCCCAAAATACTACCAGACAACAACTCAAAGACCTCTTCAAAAACATCCAACCAGTGGAAATCTTGAGCTTTCTAAAAGAAACCACACTCTTCATCAAAATTAAACCAAATGCAGGGTGTCTCAAAATAGATGCAACCCATTAATATGATGATAATTTATTACTGAGACCAGCACAATGGCGGTCATTTGGAACATGTCCAATAAAAATTCAATGAAAAAAGTATCTTTTGAGCTAGAGACATTAAATCAATGTTTTTTTAATTGATATTATATCAGCTTCCAGGGCATGCAATCTTATTTTGATTTTCTTGTCACAGTAATAAATCATTATCATCTTAATGGGTTGCATCTATTTCAAAACAGTTTTGAATGACTTGGTTATAGTATACTGCTTTCAAATCTAAAACAAAAAAGATAACAACATTATTATCAGTAGAGTTATTAGCAGTCACATGGATCCCATGTATATTTAGTCACCCAATATAATAAAACATATGACAAAAACCCATACTCTATGCCTTAAAACATACACAAAAGACAAAACCATGCCAACCTTTCAAGCATTAAATGACCCACAGAGGTTGATATGCTGTTAAACAAAAATCAAACTCATATTCACCATATTGGAGGGGCTTTGAATATGCTGACTGCATCTTCTGCTGTTGGGTAAGACTCCACCAAAGGGGGCATCCTGAGGATGACACTAAACTGCATCTGGTGATGAAGTTCAAGATCTGGAGCTCTGGGGTAGTATGAATTCATTCTTTTATTGCTATAGGTCCCAAATTTCCTCTGACCCAGATTGGTAATACTTGTGAAGGTTCCATCTATAGGTCAAATAGTTCTGTTTCAAAATTGTTAGTATTTGATATGAATACTTGAAACCACAAAACTGTGTACAAATTATCTTTATTAATCCTTAATACCCTGAGCCCCCCTTCTCTAATGCCAATGAGCTCCCCAACCAAGGGTTCTGGCTGAAAAATAACTGAAAATGTAAAATGTGAAATGTTATAATTTGTTATTCAATAGTTTAATTAGCTGTATTGTTGCTTGGCATTAGCAGCTGGAATTCAGGCCACCTCAGTGTATGCACTTCTTGGTAGAGACACAAATACCAGCAACTTAAGTTATAAGGATTAAGAATAGTTTCTTGGAGTTATAATTGTTTTCAAATGGTTATTTTACTCCTTGTGAGTTTTTCACACAAGCATTAGCTGGAGTCTTTCACTGGAGTCTGAGTGACAGCAAGTCTCCTTAGGTCTCCAGGACTTTTCTGAGTATTCTGGCTGATCTCAGTAAGGCTGTAATCTGGATGGTCTCGATTCTTTCACTTATTTCCAATTCCTCCTGTTCCTTCTCGAAGCCCTTGGGGACTATTCGAAGTGTACCAACTACAATTGATATTTCCTTAACCCACATGTTCCACAGCTTTTTTAGTTCTCTGGCAAGGTTCGAGTATTTTTCTATCTTTTTGCTTTCTTTTAACTTTACTCTGTGGTTCACTGAAATTACAAAATCCACTAGATGGTAAGTTTTCTTTTTTTGTTGATTAACTCTAGGTCTGGTGTTCTGGCTGGGATTAGGTGATCTATTTGTATCTCAAAATCACTGAGAATTTTATGCTTCTTATTCTCTAGGATGGGTACTGGTTTGTGCATATATCATTTGGTAGTATGGTCAAATTTCAATCTCTCGTACTATTCCCAGTAGATCATTTTCCAACCTAGTTGTGCCTAGTCTTGTACTCCTTTAGTGCCTGTTTGTTGTTTTCGGTTACTATGGGATTAATCATTTCATCTCTTACTCTACATAACCTACAATTGCTGTTATTATAATCACTATTATTATTAGTTACTTGAAAAGGAACTAATGACATAATTACCCAAAATAATATAATTACCAAAAATTCTAGAAACCATATCTGTGGGCAAATTATTTGTATTGAATAGGAATACTGGAAATTTTATTATTGTGTATGATTTATTTGTATTAAGAATATTTACTTGATGCTGTAATTGTTTACAAATGGTTATCATCATTCGTAACTTGAAACTGTGTATTTGTTTGCACCCCTACAAAAAAAATGACTTTGCTTTGGTATTGAATAACCTTACAAAGTTTGACATGCTAACTACGGTGTGTGTGGGGGGTGCGGGCATATAACTGTATATAGATTAATTGTTTTAAAAATAGTTACTTGAAGCTAGACTACCATCACCAAAAAGAAAAACAAAACTGATTTCAGCATTAAATAACCCAACTAAGTTTAGTAAATTGAATTACCATGATCAGAAAATCCAGCAAACACTTGCGCATGACATAAAACGATTGAACAACTGTTTCGATCTTATTTGCTATCATCAGCAGTGTATGCTGTGATTTCTCCACACCAACTAAGTTTGACATGAATCTTCTTCCTTTATTCTGTCTCCTCATTAGATATCTCCATGAAACATCTTGTCACTGGTATGCTTCAGTGTTAAACAAAGAAGATAGTGGATTGGTTTCATTTTGTTTCATTATTTGGTTTAATGATGCATCAAACCTTGAAGACTATTTAATGCCTAATCCTGTTTATATATATATATATATATATATATATATATATATATATATATATATATATATCCTTTTATAGTAATTAATTAATTTAGAGGGCTATTGCAATGTGAAATAATAATTACAATAGCCCTCTAAATTAATTCAATAGTATAAAATAAAATAATTTGTGTACTGCTTCAAGCAAATTACAAAATACTTTTGTATATATATATATATTTTTAAATGAATTGGTCCACAAAGAGATTTATTTTTTTAAGTTATTTATTTTACTCCTATGCATGTTTCAAGAGTCTTAAAAAAATAAATCTCTGCGGACTTATTAATTTTGTCTCATTGGACAAACAAAAAAAGAAAAAATTATATATATATATATATATATAGAATTAACTTAAACCGCGAGTCGAAAATCTTCTACTAAAGTTTCACCTTAACAGATCATCAGGAAGCCTAATTTCGACTAAATTTTAAGGAGAAATCGCGGAGGGTTTTTGGTTTTCTTTTGACCACTGAATGCGTACCCCTTGATTTTTTTCAAGGAGTTGGACGAGGTTGGCCTTTTCTTTCTTTTTTACCCAAAAAACTTTTTTCTTTTTCCCCTGGGCGGTGATTCGAGGTACTTTTATCTCTTGTTCCTGACCAGGGTTTTTTTGTTTTTTCTGATACTGTGAATACTGGTAGATATTAGATTAGTAAATATATATATATATATATATATATATATATATATATATATATATGATTTGTTAGTGAATAGTTTGTAACATTTCTAAATAAATAACAATTCATTTGTTTACATAGAGTTAAATGGTTTCAAGTATTGATATCTAATACTAATAATTTTATTTAATATCAATCATTTGTTTGCATACAGTTTAAATGGTTTCAAGTAATGGTTTTAGTAATTTATTATGTATTTCTATCTAATGTGAACAATTTACATATAATAATAATAATAATAATAATAATCCCTAGTAAAAGATTAAACAGATCTATTTGACCAATAGATGGTATCCTAATTAGTACTACCACTCCAGGTTAGAGTGGACCTGGAAGTAATGGTAATGAAAGAGTATTCCAGATTTTCCCAAAGTTCTAGGGCTGGAGCCTCACCATCAAATAGTTTAGTGTCATACCCAGAATAGTCATTGAGTGGGTCTTACCCCTCTGCATAAATGCAGTCAGTGTGTTCTACAGCCCATGCCTATAAGGTCGAGAGAAGATAGTGAGTACTTGAGCAATACTCTTCTAAGTAGCAGCAAACAAAGAGAAATAAACTTGCGAGCTATTACTCTCATGGTCAACCTCAACAAGGATTTGATTTTGTTTTATGGCATATCAACCATTGTAGGTTATTTAATGCCAAATCCTCTTTATACATATATATTGAATATATAAGATTTGGTTTGATTAGGTTTTATAGCTTATCAACCATTGTTGGTCATTTAATGCCAAATCATCTTTATACATATATATTGAATATAAATGATTTGTAAACACATTTTGTTGATAATATTTTTAAAATGAACTAGAGGTCTTTTTAGCACACAGTTAAATGGTTTCAAGTATTGCCAGAAAATAGTCATAATTTAACATCAGTCATTTGCTTGCCCACAGTTTGTTCTATTTGACCCATAGATAAGACCCAATCAGGGTCTACCACTTCAAGTCAGAGTGGACCTGGAAGTAATGACAATGAAGGGGTACTACACATTCCACAAATCTCTTAGACTAGAGCCTTACCATGAGATGCTTCAATGTCATATCCAGGACACTCATTGGGTGTGGGGGATCTTACTCCTCTGCAGAGACGCAGCTGGTGTATTCTACAGCCCCAGCCAACTGGGCTGGGATGGCTTTGGGATTAAATAACTCCTTAAAACAAAGTAATCAAACTTAAATCATGAAGATTTGTGGGTGATATCAGATTGTTTAGTGTCATATTCAGGACACTTGTTGGGGATCTTACCCCTCTGTAGAGATGCAGTCAGTGTATTCTACAGCTCCAGTTGACTAGGCTGTTCAACTGGGACCCAGCAAACTACTATAGTATTATACTGTCATATTGATGAGGCTTAAAATATTCTGACTGCATTCTTTGCAGACCTCTCCAAAAAGAGGTATCCAGATTATGGAAATTTACTAAGCTTTTTGCTCAGATGTGGCACAAGGCCATATGAAAGGGGCACCCAATGAGACTTGAACTCACTCGTGTAGGTTTGCTAGTCGAGCTTGCTAACCATTACACCACCAGAGGCGCCTAGAGGTATCCAGATTATGACAGTAAACTGTATCCAGATGTGAGGCAGCTCTGAGTGGTATTGAGTCACCTCTTTATTGTTATTAGTCCCAGGTCCACTCTGACTTGGAGTGGTAGTATCTCTTTGTATCCCATTTGTTTGAAAATTATTTATATTAGATTGGAATACTTGAAACCATACAACTGTGTTCAGATTATTCTTTTAAGAATAGTTACTTGAAGCTAGAATTGTTTACAAATGATTATTATCATAATTTACTTAAATCCATATAATTGTTTGCACCTCACCTAAAAAAAAATAAGCTTGGCATTAAATAACCCAATAGAGTTTGACATGTCATAAAAACCAACCAACCATTTACTCATCTTTTTGGGAGAATAGTTTAATGATTCTAATCCTTTTTTAATGGTAACCCAAAACTGTTTATAATTGCTTGCACCACCCCCAATAACATTGGTATTAAATAACCCAAGAAAGTTTGACATACCATAAAACCAACCAACCAACCATTAACTCATCTTTTTAAGAGAGCAGTTTAATGATTCTTATCCATTTTTTTATGATAACCTCAAAACTATTTATCATTGCTTGCAACCCTCAACCAATAAAAGTAACTGACCTCGGCATTAGATAACCCAACAAGGATTGATATGCTGTAAAACTAACCAGCCAACTAACTAATGTAGTAATATAGATTTTATTAGTTTATAATTGGACTAATCAACTAAGGACTAGTGAAAGTATCTTGGTTCCTTTACCTTCACTTGAACTTGAACTAAACTAATTTAAGCCAGTATTTTTTTTAAAGAAGCAACATGTTTACCTACTGAGCTACAACAAACCCTTCTTTGCAAAGGAAGTGGAAGTAGAAGAACCACCCACATGAAGCTGCCATACGCTGTCTGATCGAGATAGGACAAGCAGGTTGGAAGGTAGGCAAATTGTGGGGAGAATGAGCAGGCAGAAGAGAAGGTGCAGTGTGAGTTGGTGGTAGTAGTGGTAGGAGGTCGGGAAGGAATCAGTCACATGGTAGAAAGAATGTGTATTGATCTTTTGATCAATCTATAAAATGTGTATAGATCGAATTCAGATGGAAAACTGCCAGTTCTCCACTATGTTCACCAAAATACAAAGTATGAGAGGACATTGTGTTGGTTGGTATCCGTTCACTAAGAAAAAGTAGACATGATTTTACTCTGTCCCATTTTTGAGTAAAGAGTTGAATTAAGTTCATATTTGGTCATTTCTCAATTTATTTCTTGTTTTTATTTTTTTTTTGTTTTTTTCATCTTCAATTATTCTTTTCTTTCATTCTTTTGTTCTTTTATTCATTCTTTATTCTATTCTTCAGCTTCCTTTCTCTTGACTAGTTCTTATTGAATCTCCTTCCTTGCTTTTCCTTCTTTCATTCATTCTTAATTTTCTTTTTCAGCTGCTTATTTCTCTTCTCTCATGCATTTTATCAATATTTCCTCTCTTCTTCCTTTATCTTTCTTATCAAATCTTTTTCTAATCCTTCAATTTTACTCACTCTTTTTTACTTCATTGTTATTCTATCTCCTTCTCTTCTCTTATATACTTTTTGTTGCTTTCATTCACAATCAATTTTTACACTTCTATTTTTTCATCTGTCTTTTTCCTTATTTTATCCTTCATTCATTCAACATTTTCTTCTCTTTTTTCTTCCTAATTTTCTCTTTCAGTGTTCATTTTACTGTTATTTGTTTCTCCAAAATTTCTTCCTAATTGGTAATTGATGATAAAGTCAAGTAAGTAAAGTTGGCGACCTTAGTTGAGGGTGACCAGAAGGCCCCCTTTTCGATAGCTACTACACTGAGGTGTAAGGGTGAGTGCTATTCCTTTCCCTGGATTGCTCCACTTTACCCTTGATATGTACCTTATATTGCTGAGTGTTAAGCAAGGAGGTATCAAGTACCATTTTTAAAGTCTTTGGTTTGATGCAACCAGGGAAAAGTGAGCCTTTGGGTCACAAACTAATTGATGATAAACTTCATATATTTCCTAAATTTCATTCGTTCATTTAATCTCTCTTTCACTCTTCTCTTTGTAATTTTTTCATCTCTCTTTAAAAATTTTGCCATTTTTCTGAAAATTTCTTTGATTTGGCAAAGGCCAGTGATTTATCAAATAGTTTACTTTGAATGAAATTTGATTTTGGTAATTGTACAAACAAGTATTTTTGGCAATTGTATGAACCTCCATTCAGGTGTTTTAACTTTGGCCTGAAATCTCAGCTAAGGTTGTTTGAGTTCACTTAGTACGAATAGGAAAGGCACAAATCCATTTCTCCCTGCACTCTGTTCCATCATCAGATATCCTGACAGAAAATACTTCTTCAGGAGTAGAAGTGAATTTGGCAGGGTATCTCAAGACAATTATTATGCCCAATTAGGATTTGAACCTGGATTGTCAGGTTCATTTTCTATGCTGATAACTGTAATGCCATGCGTGTCTATTATACAAGTCAATGTTTTCCCATTAGAATTGGTATTAAGTAAAGTTGGTGACCATAGTCGAGGGTGACCAGAAAGCTCCCTTTTCAATAGCTACTACACCGAAATGTAGGGAAGGGCACTACTGCTTTCCCTGGATTGCCCCTCTTTACCCTTGATACGTACCTTATATTGCTGAGTGTTTAGCAAGGAGGCCAATGAGCCAATTGGCAAAATTTTCAGGATTACAGTATGTTTCAAAAACTTTTAATATTGATTGAGATATAAAGGGTGTTTCAAAAGAATTGATATAATTTCATAATCTAATAACTTGACCAATTCTTGTTCAAATGATCTCAATTTTGAACTACATGAGTTGAAACAACTCTAAATTCGATGTTTAATGTTTAAATGCCTTTTCTTCTCCTGTGTGTTGCATTTCTATATGTGAGAAAAAAAACAAACAAACTCTATTAAGCAGAATTTTGAGTTGTTTCTATACATGCTATAAAAATTTGACCAAGAATTGGTCAAATCATTAGATTGCAAAGTGATATATTTCTAAAACATTAAATCTATATGTATATGAGCAATATATTAGGTGAATTTCAACTTATCAATTCTTGTTAAAAAAAATTCTGATAAAACTTGTTTTTTGGGTGCCATGTATTTTACAAATGAAGAGCAGAATAGAATTTTATTCATAAATTGCAAAGATATATATGTAAGCCATAGAAAGATATATTAGATTAACATAATAACCCATATACCTGAATAAACTATTACATTACATGTTAATATTGACTCTTTGACATTCTATAAGTTTTATCAGTCTTTCATTCATTGATTTTGTTAACTTTTTTCCAAAGATTACTTGCAGCAGAGATATGCTTAGCATGGTGGTTATTGTTTTAGGAACTGGAATTGGTGACCAAAGTTCAAATCCTGGACTAACTCTTTTTACATTTCTCTTATGCTAATGCCCTTTTGAAAACTCAGTCTGTTCTCCCCAACAGCTATGAGTAAATAGTAGGATAGACTAGGTTCTTTATTCTTTGTCAACCAGTCAAGTAGAAGAAAAACGTTCTATTCAAACTAGCTTTACTCCACTTAAAGATTGACCCTGGGTCTCATCCGGCTTGTGGTGGAGTGGTTGGTTAAATACATACTTGCAGCAGAGTTTTTATTGCTTTCTAGATTATATATATATATATATGTATATAATCGATATATATATAATATATCAATATATAATAATATAATAGATTATATATATATATATATATATATATATATATATATATATATATATATGTGTGTGTGTGTGTACATATATAAAATTCCTATGTACACTGGTGATGGGCCACAAAGTTTTTGATTGAATAAATATCTTGTGAGCCATTTATGTCTTTGGTGTCTTTGATTCCTTTTTTTATTTTGCCAAGGGGAAGAATAGTCAGCTTTCCAGAATATGATAAAGTTTGTTTTTACCCAACCTCACCACTAGAGGTGACACAAGGTCAATTTTTCAGGAGAATACCACTGGTTTGAATTAAGAGTTATCCTATTCCTAAGATACTGGATGCCATACTTAGGGTAAATAGTCCAGTCTGCTTATCGCATTTGAATGAAGTGAAACATAAACAGCATTGTCTAGGATTTGAACTCAGCACAACTCCTCCTCTCAGCCAAACCCTTTTTCCTTTTTTCCTTATTATATTAGCAGCATTCCCCTATAAGGATCATCTGGCTTGTTTTGACTTAATTTGGAAAACAGTTGCTGGTCCAAGAAATAGTATACTTTGAGTGGTACAGAGAGTAGCTAAATTTCCTTAACATTTTGATTTGTTAATTTTTGTATTTTTCAGGGTTTTTTAAAACTTCCCCGCCCCTCTGCATTATAAAATACTTTAATAGGGAAAAATCTAAGTAAGCTGTATCATAGAGTGAATGTGGTATTTTGGTGACTCTGTTGTGATTGGTGATGGACGAATGGAAATATTGCCAGAGTGGTTAGGTCACTGTATGTGGTTAGCTAGGATTAGTTTAGAAATATATCAGTCCCTCTCCCCAACAAAGCTTGGCGCTTCATGCTCCATTGTATAATTTTTTATTTATGCAATAAATAAACAGCACATTGTGTTCATTAAGTCAGATGATAGGAGAGTTTTTGTTGCATAGTGGTTGTTAACATTCTGGATAGCAACATCGTAATAAGTGAGTTTGAACTTCAGTTGCTCTATTGCATTCACTTTTGGACTAATACCGTTGAGAAAGGTATGAACCTCCAGCTACGGGTTTTCATACCTTTCATACGTTCACTATTGTTCTTCTACAAGGATGGCTTTGACATTAAATGGCCCATGAAGGTTGATATGCCATTAAACAAAGAAACCAAACCAACTATTATGCCATGTGCCTCCAGTATGATGAAGTATTGTATCTTAGTTTAAAACTTCTTGGTTGTTTCACTCAAAAAACGTCTTGTCTCAAATCTTAAAATAAATCTGTGCCTTTATCCAGTTTGTCAGAGGGGCTTCCAAATCACTGACTGTATCATTTGCAGAGGGATGAGAACTCCTCACCTTGGTATGACAATTGCATTTGATGGTGAGGTTCTGATTCTGGAGATCTGAGAAGAGTACAGTACCCCTGCATTGTCATTACTCTCAGGTCCACTGTGAGTTGGAGAGTTAGTACCTGTTATGGTCCCATCAATAGATCAAATAGATTTGTTTAAAAATTATTTGTATTTGATTGGGTCATGTGCAAAAAAGAATCAGCTACACAAAATGTAAATATGAACATGATTCCCTTATGGTCTGCATTTGAGAGAGTAACAACCACATTGAAATCTGTTGCCATGTCAGTACTATTGTATGATTGCACCACTTGGAATATAACAAAATGCCTGGAGACAAAACTAGATTGGAACTATTCAAAGAGGCTGCCTGCTATTTGGAACAAATCCTGGAAGAAGTATTCTACAAAACAGCAACTGATCAGCCACTTACCTCCAACCTTACAAACTATCCAAATAAAACAAACAAGATATATTGAGTACTGTTTGATAAGTAAGGATGAATTTATAAGTAACATTCTCCAATAAACTCCTATGCATGAGCACACCAGTGTTAGCTTACCTGCAAAAATTTACATTAATAAGTTCTGAGTAGGCACTGGGTTCCATCTAGAGGACAATTCCAAGAGTGACGGATAGCAAGAGGGAGAAGCAAAGAAATCTATGTTGTTATCATGCCATCATGATGATGATGAGTCAATGTTCTTAATCTCCTTCATCATTTTTTCTCTGTTTAGTTTTGCAACACAAGTTTCTTAGATATTTTCTAGTGACTTTATCCGCTTTTCTTGCCTATTATATTTAAAATTTTTCTCCTCTCACTTTTTATGACATTCTTATAACCAGTTTTTTTTTTCTTGTTCTTATTTTGCCAATGATTTCAATTTCTGTTTTTCATGTTTCATGATTTCTGTTTAGCCTTTTTGAAATTTCTAACCTTGTTCACATCACTCAATAATTTAACAATATCTTGTTTCTTTTTTGAGGTTATGTCTTTCTTATAACTCATAGCAATCATTATATATCTGAAATTAAAAAAATAAATCTCAATAACTATACTAATGAGCAATCCTTGAGTTTCATAAAAAAAATCTCACACCCCCAAATAAGTTATGGTAAATATTTCTAAAAACAGATATTATATCATTAGTTGAAACTCACACAATATATTGCCCATATAAATATAAATATATCCTGAAAAAATTTTCATTTTTTTTGGTTAATACTGATTTTATTTAAAGATATTGATTTGCATTATAAAATTTGACATCGTGTATATTGACTATAGTAATTAAATTTTAAGAAAAGAATCCAGAATTTGACCATGATTTGAGCAAGAAAAAAAAAAAAAAAGAAAGATTTTCTATTATTCCATTTTAGTGTGTGTGTATGGTGGGGAGCTTAGAGATGTATGTTTATTAAGTTGGGAAATAAAAAAAAGATTTTATTTTAAAATAAGAAAATGAACTTTTAGTTTCAGATATCAAAAGTAGAATTTTTACTTTTTTCTTCAATAGAAATAGGAATATGAAGCCAATGATCTAAAAAAAAAAAAAGGTGTTTTAAATAAAGAAAACTAACTGGGCACTTTAATCATGATAAAATGTAAACAGAAACTAGATCAGATTTTATAAGTGTCAATAACAATTACATCGGAGACTTTAAAATTATTAAGTGTGAACAAGAGTTTCCAGTTCTTATATATATATATATGTGTGTGTGTGTGTGTGTGTATGTATATATAAAGGTCATTCATTAAATAAGGTGAATTTTGTCTTAGGAGTTGGTAATAGGAAACATTATTCACAGTGGCACCTTTTTCAAGGAAATCAATTGTGATGGGTCTCTAAAATATTTTTACTGGTAGGTCAGTGTTTCTACTCCATGGGCTGTTTTACAACTCAGGCTTATAGTGGCAAAACCATTTTTAGTCCATTTGCAAACATTTTTTTTTATTAAAACATGTTACTCTGTTCACATCACACATTCTTCTGTAAATTTCACATGGTTTGCGCTTCTCAACCACCAAAAATTCTATGATAGGCCTCTGTTCAAGCCTGGAGCACTTGGTTTGATATGCTGCCACTTTGAATAACCTAAAAAATATTTTGGGGAAATTAAAATAATTTTTGTTATCAACCAATTCAAAACAATGCAGAGTTTATATTTATGTAAAAAAATAATTTTGCTTATCTAAAAAAAATTCCCTTCATTTATTGAATAACCCTCATATATATATATATATATATATATATATATATATATAGTTTCTACTGTGTAATTCCTTAATATTTTATCATAATCACAGAACTTCTTTTTTTGTCTTGACATCTATGCTTAAATCTGGAATTTGAGTAATTTTTTAATGTGTTGTACCCAAGGTTTATTTGAGGTTTGGATATTTTCACTAAATTTTATAAGAACATATTTTTATGATATGTATGTATTTACCTAACTCAGTTGTTTTTGTTCTTTTTTTCTTTTTTTCATTCTTCAATTTTCTTTTTTTCTTCTCTCATTCCTAGTTATTTGAAAATTAAAAAAAAATCCTTTTTTCTTTCTTTACTGTCCTCTTCTTTAAATGGCTTTTTTTTCTTTATTTGAATTTGATCTTTCTTTCTTTAGATAGCCTCTTTTTCCTTTCTTGGACTTTTTCTTTCTTTAGATGGATTCTTTCTGTCCTTTTTTTCTTTATATTTTTTTCCTGTTTATCTCTTTCTATATGTTATGGTATGGAAGAGATTAGTTCATCTATAACCAATAAATTGTAGTTTATCTTCATAGAAATATCTGCAGGTTACACAATAAAATAGATTAAATCAAAAATTTAAATATTTAAGACAAAAAATTCATATTTATTAAAAAAACCACAAATTAGATTTGAAAAATACAACACATTATTCTAAACTACATATTTGAACTTCAATAATCTTCTGTTTATCACGTCCTATCAATGACTCAAATAGAACTGTTAGACATTTAAACTGAATGCAAAGAAATGACTTGTGCTAAATTGAATTGTTTAAAATAGAACTGTTTGTCATTTAACTGTATAAACAAATGACTGATGTTTAATCGAATTGTTCGTGATATGTAACAATACTTGGAACCATCTAACTTTATTGACTTATGCTAAATTGAATTGTTAGAAATAGAACTGTTTGATCATTTAACTATGTGTATCTACAAAATGTGTTTACAGATCATATATTTAACATAAAAGTAAAAACAGGATTTGGCATTAGATAACCAACAATGGTTGATATGCCATAAAACCAAACCAAACCAAAATCCCTAAAATTCACATTATGTTTCGATCTATCCAACCTTTTTGCTATAGACAGGATATGCCACAAGGTCAACTTTTAAGCAGAGTAAAGTTAGATTCATTTTTTCTTTTCAAAGATTAGTTGTCTTAACTAGGCTAAAGAACCCAGTTTGTCTTACTATTTACCTATATCTGTAAGGAGAATAGATGGATTCATGCCTTTCTTAAGAGAATTAGCATGAAGTTAAATGCAAACAACCTTGTTCGGGATTCGAACATAGGCTGCTGATTCCATTTCTTACAATGATAACTGTTATGCTATGTGCACCTCTATTCTATAGTATATTAATTTGTAATACTTTTCTAGAACAAAAATATTAAGATGCATGTACATTATACTTATAATAGCCCTATTATATAATTAATACCAGCCTTAATTCCTAAACATTGACAATCCCTTTCTTCCTGATTTTCAATACACACACAAGTAACTAAATGAGGAAACCTACCAAATTAAATTTCACATCATGAAATTACAAAATTCAGGGTTCAATTATTGAACTTTATTTCTGCTGTAAAAATATTTAGTTTGCTCATGTAGAAAATGTGGGAATAGCAATGATAATCATGGAGTACTGGTAAAGCCAGTGGGCAGCAATAAGAACAGTTCAAAACATGTCTACATATTATCATCAAAGCATGCCAACAGCATGGGTTCCCTTGAATCTCTCTCATCATCTGTCCCTTTGATAGCATCTTGTGTCCACACAGAGCTGGTGAATGTAAATTTTTGCCGATTGACCAACACTGGTTTGTCCATGTGTAGGAGTCCATAGGAGAACATCTTTTTCGAGTTCTTCTTTGTTTCTCCAACAGAGCCTATCATGTCTTGCTTGTCTTAGAAGATGAAATATAAGTGGCTGTATTGCTGCTTTTTGTAGGGTGCTGCTTCTAGAATCTGTTAAAAACAGCACACAGTATTCTTGTGTAGTTCCCATTCAGCTTTTTCTCCAGGTGTTTTCTTATAGTCCAAGTGGTGCAACCATACAATAGTACTCACACAGCTTTAGCTTAGAAAAATGCCCATTTTCTTTGATCATAGAGATCAGAAATGCAGTCATGATACAGCTGTGATTAATGTTTTTCTGCTCTAATTTGCTGTGTCATCATATTGAAAAATCATTAAATCATGAAAGCTTTGCGGCATTTGTGCAATAATTCCTGATTATAACATTGTATTTATATAAACAATGAGTTATATGTCATACTCTATCCGCCTTATATATAAAACGCTATGTCACTTTTTGTCCAGTCAGCTGGAGCTGTAGAATACACTGACTGCTTCTCTGCAGAGGGGTAAGACTTCCCCAATGAGTGACCTGGATATGACACTAAACAATCTGATGGTGAGGCTTCAGTAATGCTGGAGGAATGCAGAGTACTCCTTCATCGTCATTGCTCCCAGGTCCACTCTGGTTGGAGTGGTTGTACCTGATAAGAGTCCTATCTATTAGTTAAATAGAATTAAACTGTGGTTTGAGTTTACTGTTTTTGGCATTTAAATGGCATATCTATGCTAAATTGGATTGTTTAAAACAGAACTGTTTAAACTACATACCTATGTTGAACTGAATTGCTCAAATTAGAACTGTTTTGACCTCTAAACTATGTTAAACTGAATTATCTGAAATAAAACTATTTTGACATTAACTCTGTGTATTGCCCAGTTGGCTAGGGCTGTAGAATACACCGACTGCTTTTCTGCTGAGGGGTAAGACCCTTCCCCATAATGAGTGTCCTGGATATGACACTAAACAATCTGATGGTGGGGTTCCAGTGATGCTGGGGCTTTGGGAATGCCTTGAATATAATTCTAATGGTTCTTTTTGGTGTGTGCTTTCTTAGGCTTCTGCATGATGGTATTTTTTGTGTTTCCTTTATTAAGTAAGGATGTCTTTTTCATGTGATCACATTTTTTTTCCTTACTGCTATTGACTTCCATGAAACTACATTTGGTTCTTGGTTTGGTTGGCATGCACTTGGCTACTGCTTCTTTATGGGCAATAATAGTTTTTTCATACTTGTCTTTGAAAGTATATCTTTCAGATATCTCTTGAAGAGTATCAAATATGTTTCTTAGTTACCATATATTTATTGCATGTATAACTATTGGTAAATGAGGACCAGTTATAACATGTCATTTTAACTGTTTGTTTCTTATTTCTGTGTAGATTTCAATGTAACTTTGCTGAGATGATTTGATGATCAGAAGATATTCCTTCAAAAGAAGAGTATGCCCCACAGTTCACAGTGAAATTCATCCACTCCTTGTTCATGAATATAGCTGTGCTTTTGTGTTATTCAGATTGATGTAAGTCCATAGTTTTCTCTCCTTTTATGGAATTAAGTGTTTAAGCATATAAGACTGTTATTGAGTAAAAAAATCTGTTTTGATATTTGCCATTTCTATTTGGTAAGTTGTGTAAGTAAAATCTATTATTTCTTTCATTGCCTATTTGAGCATTCATGTCTTCACCGATTATTTGAATGTTGTGTTCAGGAATGTGATAAGCAAGGGAAGATAGCCCATTGTAGAAGGTGGTGATATCCATTTCATCATTGGCATTGGTGGGACTGTTGCAAGTGATGATTCTTGTGCATGCATTGACATTTAATGTTGCACACATTATTCTTGGTTGGATTTTCTCAATCCCCTTTATGGATGTTAAGGTATGAGGACTGAGAAACATTCCTACACCTCCTGAGGTGGCTTTGATGGAATTTTTACATGTAGATACCAACACAAATGTCCGACCATTACCAGTATTATGATATTTTAATTCTAGTTCATTATGGTAATATCATGTTCTTTTATGCATATAATGTCTATATTGTGCTCAGCTGCAGATATTGTAAGCTTGGGGAGTTGATTTATTGCATTTAAAGTCCTAACATTAAATATTGCCATGTTAATAATGGTTTTGCATCTAAGTAAGTTGGGTTTGGGTTCTGTATCTGATTTTTCAAGCACTAGGGCTAGAGCTCTAACCACAGTAGAATGTGTCCTTTATTTACTTGTATGACAGTTGATGCAGTCTTAATGTATGGTTTGGATTAGAGTCATGGTAGTCTTTTGTTGTTTTTTTTTCTCAGCACTAGACATCACTTTTATAGACAAATAGTAGTAATTTCCTGACTAAACTATTTGATCCTGACAGGTAACGTATGATGTACTTCCATCCAGCATTTTTTAAAGTCTGCCATTGACCCACTTTTGGATTCATCATACTTAATTCACATCCACCTTGCTGCATCCCATGGTTTCGATTGCTGTATGCCTGTGTGGCTTATGAAATACTCTACTCACTCAAAGACTGTTAACCAGTGACAAGCCAGGGCTGGATATCTGAGTGGGTATAGAAAAAAAAGACCCCATCTCTTTTTATCAAGTTTTAACTGAGTTAAAGTACAAGTATCCTGTTTTAGCTTGATCAGATACATATGGAATTACTTCATTTTATCTTTATGCTTTGAGAAAATTGTTCAGGAGAAATTAATTTGAAATTTTCAGATGCAATTGAAATATTTTTATTTTGGTAGTATTTTTTTCTAAACTGAAATTTTCATTGTATAATAAATATTGTTTGGTTTGGTTTGTTGGGTTTTATGGCACATCAACCTTTGTAGGTTATTTAACACCAAATCCATTTTTATGTAACTAATAAGTTCTATTTCAAACAATTCAGTTTAGCATGAATAGAGAGGATAAATATTGTGTACAGTAATTATTTGTGTATAGCATGTACCTTAACTTTAGACAAGAAATTCTGAAAAAAATTCTCTTGTAAAATGCACTATGACTTTTTAAAATTTGTGGCAACTAAATTTAATTTAAATTTAATATTTGTCCTACTTTTTATTGATTTGTACTGGTGAAAAATAAGAATTTATATAGTTTATGTAATGTTTTCAAATGCAAAATTTACACAGTAAATACGATAAATGCACTTATATGTTCACACAAAAATGCAACAAGCTTGCAGTGAAAATAAGCTCACATGAGGAGGAACAAAATTATAAACAAATACACATTCCAATGAATATTCCTCTGTAATATCTATAATCTAATCTGTAAAACAGATTAGATTATAGATATATCTTACTTTTGGCCATCCTGTCCTGAATATAGTGAGGTATGTGGCCAGAAAAAGAGTAAATTCAGCACTCCTTTCTAATTTTGGTTATATTAATGGAGAAGTATTAGGTTAAGAGCCTTAACAAAGAAGAAGTTGATGTTGTATTTTGATTTTTATGTAAAGCAAATATCTTTTTTCATCATTAACCTATGAACTTACTGATGTCCCAAAATAAAATAGAAAAAGATGAAATAAAAAAATAAAAACATAAAATTTAAAAAAAAAAAGCCTATTTATTAGAGTCCATTATATGAGTAAGAGTGTTCGATATTTATTTTCATTACTGAACTTTTTCTTTTTTTTTTTTTTTTATCTCAGTTTAAATGTTAAATGTGATAAAATAGGTTTTGTCTAAATTTCTGAAATGAGGAATTAGCATTATTATTCACTGATGTACTCAAACCACAATGTTTTAATTGTTGTACTCTCAGCATTCTTCGAGTACCATAATTATTTCTGTATAACATGCACTATTTTTTCCACACTTTTAAGCCTAAAAGTTAGAGGTGTGTATCATACACAAGAACTAAACAATTAATTTTTTATCTGGCTATATACATAATCATATACAGGACAGTATGACCAAATGTAAGTTATATCCATGATTCAAACTAAGGATAACTAACACTTCTGTTTTATGCCTCTACCGAGAAATAACCACTGGAATACATGTTTGTTTATAATTTTGTTTCTCCTCATGTTAGCCTATTTCTGCCACAAGCTCGTATTTTGAATGTCTCTTTGTTTGCTCTGAATATGGTGTAAATGTTTTGTTTCAAAACGAGTAATTTGTATAAATTTTTATCTAAGTTTATGAATACTGGATAAGAAGTTGAATAAATGCTAAATTAAGCTGCTGCAGCTAATTCAAAGAAGTTAGCGTGTATTATGACCAGCTCATTGGCCTAATGGGTAGAGTGTTCGCCAATGGTCTGGGAGACCTGGGTTCAATCCCAGGTCACGTCATACCGAAGACTTTAAAAATGGTACTTAATACCTCCTTCTTAACACTCAGCGATATAAGGCATGTATCAAGGGTAAAGTGGAGCAATCCAGAGAAAGAAGTAGCACCCTTCCCTACAGCTATTGAAAAGGGAGCCTTCTGGTCACCCTCGACTATGGTCACCAACTTTACTTTACTATAGACTACATACTTTTTTCTTATTCTTTTTCCGAATTTTATAGCCCAAATTTAGGAGTATATGTTATACATGAATAACTACAGTATCTTCTGGGAATTTTGAACCAAAACCTTTATTCAATCCATGGAGTTGAAATATTCTTATTCTTCCATCCATGGTTTGAAAATATCTTGTAATTGTTCATTTTTTCTAATTAATTTGTTCTTCATACATTGGTTTTCTCTTCCACTGAACCAAAGTAAATAATTTTTCACACACTGCACAGAAATTGAACTCATGTCCATCTGGTAACTAGATGCACTATAAATCTTATATCACTGTCCCAGTCCAGTATGTGAAAAATATACTCAAGTTCAGTAGAAGAGAAAAGCAATATCTCAAGGATGAATTAATTTGGAAGAATTAACTGATAAGATCCTCTAAGCACAGACAATGAAATGAGAGCAATGGATTGAATAAAGGGTTCAGTTTAAAACTGCCTAAAGGTTACTGATTAAGACAGCCAAAGAAAGGCCAGAGGGTATTACAACAGATATGTTGTAACTATGATAATGATCAAAATAAGGATACTACTTCAAATACATCAGTGTATAATAATGATACTTCCTTATCTCAGAAATAGTTGAATCATTGTGATTATAATAACAACTAAGATGAGGACACTAGTTCAAATACATCAGCAAATAATAATGATACAATGTTTCTGCTATTTCTGAGATGAAGAAGTATCATTTTTATTAACTGATGTATTTGGAAGAGTGACTTCATCTTGGTTGCCATTGTAGTTGCAGCATTTCTACTATATCTGTGAGGAAGAACTATTATTATTGTATGCTGATGTATTTTTATTCATGTCCTCATCTTGGTCTTTATTATAGTTATAACATTTCTACTTTTTCTGAGATGAGGAAGTATTGTTATTAAACACTGATGTGCTTAGACTAATATCCTCATCTTAGTTGTTATCATAGTCACAATGTTGTTACTATATCTGAGATGAGGAAGTATTATTATCATACACTGATAAATTTTAACTAATATCCTCATCTTGATTGTTATTATAGTCACAATATTTTTTTCTGAGATGAGGAAATGACTCTAATAACAACCAAGATGAGGAGACTAGTTTAAGAACATCAGTAAATAATAACAACAAAATAGCTTCAACTTTAATTTCAAGAAATTACAATAAAAACATCTTTTGTTCAAATTTATTTCTAATATTTACTTATTCTAATTAAGGGAAAACAGTTGAAAATGAAGCCTACTGTACAATTGTTCTCAAATATAAAACTAATTGATCTGTTATATTCAAAGTAGCAAGTTAAAAAATTTACATTTCAATAAAAAAGAATAGACATTTCATTTTGAATGGCTATATCAATAAAAGACTATGTTGGTGGATTTGTCTTTTTCTCTCTGAGTGGCAGATTTAAAAAGAAAAAATGGAAGACAAGCAGAGAAAAAAATCAAATTGTAAACTGATTGGATCTTAAAACAATTGCTTTTCTTCTTAATGTACAGAGAGGACTTTTCCAATAAAAGAATGAAAGTAAATAGAATATTGTCTGTTTAAAAATAGAAAAGTATTTAGACTTGAAATTGCCTAACTAAACAGAATGAAATTTTAGAGTAAATGACAAAGAATTTGCTTTAATGTTTAGGCTGTTGATAGCATCTTTATATGTAATACTGGTATATTTGTCAGTTGAAATTTTGTCTGCAACTGGCTCATTGGCCAAGTGGATAGAGTGTTTGCCAATGGTCTGGGAGACCTGGGTTCAATCCTGGATCGTGTTATACCAGACTTTAAAAAAGGTACTTGATACCTCTTCAGCAATATAAAGTACATATCAAGGGTAAAGTAGAGCAATCCAGGGAAAGGAGTAGTGCTCTTCCCTACGTCTCGGTGTAGTAGCTATTGAAAAGGGAGCCTTCTGGTCTCCCTCAACCTCGGTTGCCAACTTTACTTACTACTTATATATATATATATATATATATAAGAAGTTGGGCTAAAAAGTTCATATGATGACATCATGATGCAGTTGATGCATTTTTTGATCATTGGGATTGAAGCACTGCAACATTAATGAAAGAAGTATGTGAACCACAAAAGTGATGATATTGAAAAATAAACCTCATTTGATCACATTCCATGAGAGTATTTTGGTCACTCTATGAACTTTTCCGCCGACCCTTTTACATATATATATATATTCACCCAACTCCTCCACACAAGCAGAATGTGACACAAAGTCTATTTTTGTAGCAGAGTTTAACAGGTTTGAATTCAGTTTTCCTTCTCCTAGATTGGTTATCATACCATGGTTAAAGAGCCCAGTCTACCCAACACATGGTTGGGTTTATACTTTTCTCAAGAGTATTAATGCTATGTGAAGCACAAACAGCTTCATTAAGGATTTGAACTCAGTTTGTCATTTCCTATGATGATAACCATTACACTGCAAGCACTACCAGGTAGCCCTTCTAGTATATATATATATATATATGTGTATATATGTACTCAAGAAGGGCCATCTGGTTGTGTCTGGGAGGAGGGAATAAACATTACATATAACAGTATATTAGGAAATGTTTCCTATGATATATTTCTTGTAAATGAATTTATTTTTACATAGAAGAATTAAGAAAATACAAACAATAAGAAATGATTATATGATTATTAAGAAAATAGAATGCAGACAAATTTTTAAATCATTGGCTGTTTTTAAAAAAAACAAAAATTTAAAAGATTCATCTAATTCTCCATGTTCTTTTTTTTTACAGGGAGGATAAAAAATGAAAAGTGAGAATATTACTAATCATCATTATTTTATTGTCATTTATTTTCATTTTTGCTGATTAATATTCATTAGAAACAGAAAAAAAAGAGAACATTAATTCTTTCTGTTCTCTTTCACCTGATTTGTTATTCTTTTAGCGATTGCAAATACTCGAGAATGCTGTGAGCAATATTAAGCAAGTCCTGGAGGCAGCACCCCACAAAGCAGCATCTGTACAGCCACTTACCACCTATCATGAAAACTATCTAAGTTAGATGAACCAGACATACAGGACACTGCTGGAGAAGTTTGGATGAACTCATAAGTGACATACTCCTGTGGACCCCTTCACATGGACAAGCAAAGGCAGGATGACCAGCTAGAACCTATATACAACAGCTCTGTGCCGATACAGGATGTAGCCTTGAAGACCTACCAGGAGCGATGGACAATAGAGAAGGGTGGCGGGAGAGAGTCAGGGAGATCTATGCTGGCGGCACAACATGATGATGATGATTTAGCAATGCAACATTAATGTACTACTTTCTTGTTTTGGTTTTGATTTAATTTTGAAAGAGTGAATTGTAAAGGAGATAACTGTAGTAGTGTGTACAAAATCTTCCTTGTTGGAATATTCCAAAAATACCAATAATTTAACTCATGGTTGCCAAACTATCATGAAACCAATTTCTCTTTCATTGAAGAGTAAATCTAGGGCTTTACCATTAAAAAGTTTTTTGCTAAAATGTCCCATTTTCCAATTAATTTAGAAACAAATAAACATATATAGAGATTTATTATTATATTATAATATGATGAACTTTCCTGTCGATCTTGATATATATGGGCCCAACAGTTTGGTTAAAGATATGAACTGCTGGACTACCTATACAAGTAATTTGGAGGAGTCCCCTGTTGCTTACTGACCAAAATGCTGGATTGTGACATCATAGTCAGTGAGTTTAAACTCCAGTTGCACTATAATGGTTTCTTTTGAACTATACCCTTGGGAAAGGTATGAATCCTCTTATCCCTTCTGCTATAGGTTAAATCATACCACTGTTGTTCTTCTTCAAAGATGGCTTTGGCATTAAATAACCCTCAAAGGTTGATATACCATTAAACCAAGAAACCAATGATTTTTTTTTATAATGGTGAAGGCTTGTGTAGAACAAGTCGCACTTCTTGGTTAAGATGATAACAGAAAAATGGTGCACTAATGAGTCACAGGTTTTCCAGAATAACACTCCTCAGGTTTTGAATTCAGAGATTTTCCTTCTCTGAGACCAGTTGCCCTACCAAAGCTAGAGAGCCAAATCTATACTACAATTGTACCCATAGCTGGGTTGGGTTCAGGTTTGGTTGGGTTTCATGCTATATCAACTATTGTAGGTTATTTAAAGATAAATTCTCTTTATACATATACATTAAATATATATATGATTTGCGAACATATTTTGTAGATAACATTCTTAAACGAGTCTGAGCTCTTTTTAGCAAAACGAATAAATGGTTTCAAGTATTGCTATATAACAGTCATAATTTAACATCAGTCATTTGCTGGCACACAGTTCTATTTGACCCATAGATAGAACTCTATCAGGGGCTACCACTCCAGGTCAGAGTGGACCTGGGAGCAATGGTAATGAAAGGGTACTCCACATTTCCCAAATCTACAAGGCTAGAGCCTCACCTTCAGATAGTTTAATGTCCTTTCCAAGACACCTGTTAAGGGGGGTATCTTATCTTTTTCTGAGATGCAGTCTGTATTTTGCAGCCATAGCTGACTGAGCTACCCAGAGATGAGAACTGGAAGTCTTGGCATTTGTCCTTAATGACCATCATATATACAAGTAAGCTTTTTAGACCACTGCCTATGTAGGAAAAACAGTGCATCCCATAAAAGGGCTGCTTTGTTTTGAAACAAGTACACAAAGGGAGAATTAATCACAATTCTTCTGTCAGTGGCTATATCTCATAACCCATGTGTGAAGTTCAAACAGAGGGTTCTCAATGGCAACCTTGACCTGCCTTTAATATATATATATATATATATATATATATATATATATATAAGTATGGTTTGGAATAAAATCTGGTAGTATTAAAAAGAAGGCAGATTGGAAAACTAGATAGACATGTTTCAATAGTGGTCTAGCCTCATCAGATTTATCATCCATATTCTCATTAAACTAGACAAAATATATCTAATTTTTCTCAACTGTCTTCTTTCTCATGTACCCGAATGATTAAAAAAACATTTTACACAAGAAATAGTTTTCAACATAATTTTTCTCTGCATCAATTCACTTAATTCACTGGTGAATGCTAATAACATCTTGGATCTACTCATTTTTATTTTTAGACGAATCATTGTCAACCATTGTTTTGACAACTATTTTCTTTCATCTTACTTTTTAATTGCTTAAATTTTTTTTTTATTCCAACTCAGAATGTCAATCTATAGCAATAAGAAAACACTGTGTATCATAAAAAATAAACACTTAACCAGTTGCTCTTTATAGCTCAGTCGGTTAGAGTAACTAATACCTTTAACCAGGCTTTCTTGAAGCAAAATAGACATGTGTTCAAATTTTACCCAAAGATTATCCTTTATTATCTCCGATCCATGCTGTTTCCTCATTCTATAGATTGACAGTACAAAAGAGTTTGGATAAAAAAAGTTACTAAAAATTAAGATGTAAGGAAATACTTGTCAAAATTAATGTTGCCTTGTCAGTAGGGCTTATTACATTGACTCTACTGTCTGCAGATGAGAAAGACTCCCACCAAAAACAGTTTCCTGAGAGTTACAAATAATTTTATAGAAAGTATTACACACACACATATATATATATATATATATATATATATATATATATATATATATATATATGTGTGTGTGCATATACGAGGATCATTAAATAAGTTTCCAGAATTTTTTTGTATGGGCACTTTTATTGATAGTACACTCATGAAACTTTAGTCTCCTACAAAGAAATCTCTTCCGGCTGCAATGCACTTGCTGAACTGTTCAAACAACTTCTGGAAGGCCCCATGGAAGTCCTCTTGTGTGAGCATGTCAATGACCTTCATCATAGCCTCTTTCATCTCCTCAATTGTCTCATAACAACAGCCTCTGAACTTAGGGAAAAACCAAAAGTCCCAGGGAGCAAGGTCTGGACTATAGGGAGGCTGAGGAAGTGTCTCGATGCCCATCTTGTTCAAATAGTCTGTGACAAGGATGGAGTTGTCAACTGGTGCATTGTTCTGGTGGGAATGCCACTGACCCGATTTGAAGAGTGTTGGCCTCTTCCGATGTAATCTCTTCCTGAACTCCCTTAAAACCTCAACATAGTAACCCTAACCCTAACCCTTTGGCTAATCAATTCTGGTGTATTTACTTCCTTACTCCTCCCACACTTCTCATCATCCTTCACAGACTCCCTGCCTTTCTTGAAACTCTTATGCCACTCAGAAACTGATGCTCGATTCATGCAAGACGGTCAAAAAGCAGTCTGAAGCATTCCATACGTTTCTGTGGCATTTTTTCCAAGTTTAAAACAGAATTTTATTGCATATCGTTCTTCTAAAGTGTCCTCACATCCAGACTGCATTTTTGAAATTCACCAGCTGTGACAATCAGGCTTTAGTAGGGTGTATTCCAATTGCTGCTGTAGCTGTTTATTTGAACCTGAAATCATAAAAATTGGTTAGTCATCTCATAAGATGTATAGCAATAACATAGTGAATTTTCAAGTGTCTATGACAATTCTAAATGCCTGTACAAAAAAGTCTGGAAACATATTGAATGCACCACATACATAGCTTGATACATAGTGCTTTGTGTTTAATGTAGATGTGTGTGTGTGTTTATATATATATATATATATATATATATATATATATACATACACACACAATTATTATAAAAATTTAATGCTAAATGCAGTTGTAATCCATAAAATCTTTATAAATCTCTATGAATGAAAATCCAGAGCAATATCACAATATTTTCCAAGTATGAAGTAAGATAATAACAAAGCAGGAAAAAAACTCATGACTTGGAGTTTCACATTGTTGATCCTCAGGCGACTTAGTATTCAACATGTCTTGACTTGTGCTGGTATTTAAAGCATCTGACATGATGATCAATGACATGAAATTTTAAGTTATGAGTTTTATCCTGTTTCATTATTATACAATTTTATATATGTCATATATCTTCCATAAAATAAAAGATACAATTACCAGATGAAACTTATTTATCATCTGATTATTCCATCTTCTATTTTATAGAAGACATGAACTAATAGTAATGAAACAATAGTGTGAAGGTGAGATCAAAATTACTTTTAGTTTTTGTACTTCTCTGCTGGCCAGCATTTAAGCACTTTTTGATTTATTGAGTGGCTTTTAAATGATTGCTTATTCTCATATTTACTAAATACATAATATATATATAAGTTAGTTAGTTGGCCGACTACAGTCGAGGGTGACCTGAAGACTCTTTTTCAATAGCTACTCCACCAAGGAGGAGAGAAGGGTGTTAATCCTTTCCTTAGATTGCTCCACTTACTTTTGATTCATACCTTGTAATGCTGAGTATTTAAACAAGAAGGCATCAAGTACCATTTTTTGAGTTTTTGGTATGACTTGACCTAGGATTGAACCTTGGTCTCCTGGACCATTGGCATATTTTATGATGACAGACTAGGATTTGGTTTTCCTTTTTTTATTGGCCTTTTCTAGTTGGGGTGTGAGATGTTGCAATTGTGGATGAAGGTTACAAAAAATTGTCCAAAGTCTCTAATGTTATAATCTAAGTACTTGTAATTTTGACCATCATTTATTGAGGATGTGGGTACAACTATGTTTTGGAGTTAAGGATGTTTTCTGTGATCAATGAATTTTGTTTTTGTTAATGAAAATATATTTTGAAAGTGAATATACTTGAATTTTGACATTAGAGACTTCAAACAATTTTTAAATTACTTTCATTCACAGTTGTGACATCTCACTCACCAACAAGAAAAGGCCAATAAAAAACTCAATACCAAATCCTTTTCTGTCACCTTTGATAAAATATGCCTTCAAGAAAATCTAAGTACACCTTATATATATATATATATATATATATATATAGAGAGAGAGAGAGAGAGAGAGAAAGAGAGATAATTGTATTATATATATGTATATAGTGGGTAGAATGTTCACCAATGGCCTGGAAGACCAAGGTTCGATCCCCAGTTGAGTCATACCAAAAACTCAAATAATGGTACTTGATACCTCCTTGCTTAACACTCAGCACTATAATGTACATATCAAGAGTACAGTGAAGCAATCATGTGAAGGGAGTAGTAGCCTCCCCTAAACCTCAGTGTTGTAGCTATTGAAAAAGGGGGCTTTGAGTGGCCCTTGACTACGGTTGCCAACATTATATATATATATATATATATATATATATATATATATACTGATCTAAATTTAATCTATCAGAAAGCTGAAGGCTAGAGGTGATAAGAGATTAGGAATATTGTTTTGCACCAATAGTTTAAATAGGTAGTGCTTGCCTGCCTTGAAAATTGGCATTTTAACATCTTGGCTTTTTTTAAACAAATGATACTAGAATTATAAACTCAACTATCTCAGCCCAAAAGTAGCTCCTTTTTAACAGTTCTAATGCAAAATCTTTCATTTAGGATATAAACCTGTTTTTCTAAGTAATAGTCTAACACTAGAGATATTACCTCCTCGGTGATTGAGTAAGTTAAAAGAAAATAGAAAGTTACAAATGCAATCAACTAAAACTGGTAGACAAACGCCGGTTTTGTGAACTGACAAGTATTAAAAAAGTACACGAGTAAAAGAAAGAAGAACGGGGGTTGAGAGGGCAAATTATTGATCTTACGTGGGCTGCGGACGTCATTCTGACGTCAGCAATGTTGATATTGATTCTGTAAGTTCGTTGTTCAGCAAGCCCTTCCTCTCCCCTCTCCTGTTGTTGTTCATCAGGCGAAACAGAACTACTGCTTGTTGTACGTAGGTGTGCATGCTCGTGTGTCCATGCAAGTGCAGTGTGTATGCACAGTTAATGCTAAGTTATGTGTGTGTGTGTATGGATGCATTTTTGAGCAAGTTTCTACCAATGTTTGTATCCGTGTGTGCTTTAGCTGTACCAGAGGAGGCAGAGGGACGTATAAGCATCTGTGTGGGTGTTTTAAGAAACGATTTCACAGTGTGATGCAAATGTATTTATGTGATGTGTTAATTTTGTAACTGCTGTGTGTATTTGTTAAAATTGCTAGACAGTAGTTATGTAAGATGATAAAATGATTTTATACTTGTATTTGCCTGTATCCATGTATGTGTGTTATTATAGTTGTAATTATGCAGTTCATTCTTCAATTTTCTGCTTTATCATTTAGACATTGTTTCTGAGTGTTAGTGTCAGTATTGACAGATTACAACAAATAATTTGGTCCAATTTTTGCTTGAAGTTTACCGTGAAGGTGTGGTGTATAACTCATTCAAATCAAATAGGATGTTCTTTATATTTTAAAATTCTTTTGAATTCTCTTATTACACATTCCTTTTTGAATAGTATTTAAAATTTTATACTTATTAAAGAGTATTATTCATTACAAGATGACCCTTGAACTCTTTGTAACAGTGGTCCATGATGATATTGATACTTGTATTCAGGAAAAGTGAAAGCCTAATTGACATATCATAGTTACTACTTTTATATTGAGTATTCGGATTATTAAAAGCTTAGGTTCAGCATGGAGACTGACCTTATAGAATCATGAGTTGCAAATTGGTCTGGAAATTGCTTTATTCTGTAAGAGTATTGCTCTAGTAACATCTTGCTTTTTGATGGATACACATACGATATATAATAATGAGAATGTTGTATTCCTTTAGAATTTCTAATTTAGAAAAGAGTGAAGAATTCCAATTTGCATGTCTTAGTTCTTTTATATCAAGTATTTGAATAATTAACTGATGATATTCAGTATGAATACAGACCTCAGAGAATTATGAACTGGACATTCTCTAAGTTAAAGAATTTTAAGTCTATTTCTCTGATAAAAAATAACTTTGTGTAAAGCATCTCATGGATCTAGCCACACTGAAGAGTTGTGATACAAATAAACAGTCTGCCTGTGGATAACAATACATATTTAAAAACCATTTGATGAGCTTTAATAAGCAAAATAAATTTATTATGGAATACAATTTCTAAATTTCTTGTTTAAAAAAAAATATATGTATATATAAATATATACACTCATATATATATATATATATATATATATATATATAAACACATAACCACACACACATATATATATATATATATATAAATTCATACTCATACACATACACTTATATATGAATATACACACATGTATGTGTATATATATATATATATGTACATACATATATACACATACACACATGTACATATAATTACACACATACACACACACATGTACATATATATGATTACACACACACACACACACATGTACATATATATAATTACACACACACACACACACACACATGTACATATATATATATATAATTACACACACACACATACAGACATGTACATATACATATATATAATTACACACACACACACACACACACACACATGTACATATATATAATTACACACACACACACACACACACACACACACATATATATATATAGACACACACATGTATATATGTATATGCCTAAATATACACACACACACATATATACATACACACATATGCACATGCAATGCTCCTCTCATGAATTGAGAACTCCGGTATCTGATAAGTGTACGTGTACAAATTCTATCACTTATACTGAGAGGGAGATAGCTTTGGGGTAAGATATCTGACTGATGTAAAGTCAGCTGGGTTTTGATCCCAGCTTGAAGCATCTTGCATATCTAGCCACACTGAAGAGTTGTGATACAATGAAACAGTCCTTCTGTGGATGACAATATATATATATATATATATATATATATATATATATATATATAATCATGAGAATTTCATTTATATATAGATACATGCCAAGATGAGTTTAAAGTCATTTTTACAAATCATTTCAATGGCTGTTAGAATCATTTTAATTTTCCAATATGAGATTTGTAAATTTTTAAAACATAGTTAAATAAGTTCATATAGTTTTGTTTGGTTTCTTTGTTTTAACACCATATGAACCTTTGCAGATTATTCTATGCCAAAGCTATCATTACAGAACAGAAGTAGCCCTTTTTATACTCAAATTTATCTAGTTGAGAGAGCTATTAATTCTGAAGTTGATTTCACTTAATGTAACTGATGGCATATAAAATGCCCCTGCCCTCAAACAGCCTGTTGCTCAGTCGGCTGGGGCTGTAGAATACACCGACTGCTTCTCTGTAGAGGGGTAAGACACCCCCCAAAGAGTGTCCTGGATATGACACTAAACAATCTGATGGTGGGGTTCCAGCAGTGCTGGAGCTTTGGGGAATGTGGAGTACCTCTTCATTGCCATTGCTCCCAGGTCCACTCTGGCCTGGAGTGGTAGCACCTGATAGGGCCCTATCTATGTGTTAAATAGAACTAACAGCATACTTATGCTAAAATGAATTGAGTAAACTGAATAGCTTGAAATAGAAACGTTTTTGACAATTAAACCGTACTTACACTTAAACTGTGTGTTTATACTTAACTGAATTTTTTCTAATAAAACTGTTTTTTGACATTAAAACTGTATTTACACTTAACTGAATTATTACATATAACTGCTTAAATAGTTTGAAATGGAAATGTTTTTGACAATTAAACTGCGTACTTATGCTAAACTGAACTGTTTTCAATAGAACAGATTATTTACATAAAAATGGATTTGGCGTTAAATAACCTACAAAGGTTGATATGTCATAAAACCAAACAAACCAAACCAATCAAACAGCCTAGTTGGCTGAGGCTATAGAATACACTGACAGCATTTCTACAGATGAGTGTCCTAGATATGATACTAAACCATCTGGTAGTTGGGCTTCAGTTCTGGAGATTGGAGAATGAAGAGTACCATTTAATGCTAATACTCCCTTGTCCACTGACGCAGAGTGGAAGTACCTGTTAGGGTCCCATCTATGGTTCAAATAGAACTGTTTAATCATTTACTATACTAGAAACCATTTAATTGTGTGCAAACAAATGATAAATATTAAATTGAATTATTAGAGTTTGATAGCTATACTTGAAACCATTTAACTGTATAAAAACAAATGAACTCTGGCTTATTTTAAAAATGTTACCTACAAAGTAATATATATATGTATAAATAGGATTTGGCATCAAATAACCTTCAAAGTTTGATATGCCATAAAACACAAACAAGCAACTAACCTGCCCTCAAATTACTTTTAATATCTATCTTCAAATATTGGTATTATATGATGACTGAATAAGCAAGATGTATGTTAACTTCATATAAGACCTGAGAAGTATCTTTCAGTTTTTTTTTTGTAGGGGTCATATACAATAAAATATGATAGTTTATTAATCAAAGCCGAACACTGAATACTGAAAGAATTTTTTTTTTTATGAAAATGACTTGTTTTCATTTGTCCTTTAAGAAGTATAACTTTCTGTTGTCAGTATGAGTTATAGCTGTATAATTTCTTTTGTGTTTGCAATAACTACAGCCATTGTCAAGATTATTGAAGAAAAGTATTAGTTTATGTCTCTACATGGTCTTTTTTCTAAAGTTTTGGGTGAAATGTCAATCAATTAGTGAAGGAAGATAAAATGGTATACAAATTTATATACTACCTTATTAATTATGAGGTTTATATTTGTTGTATAGTGGCTCGTACCCCATGACTTCTTGTATCATGGAAGTTTAAAAGACGTCATGTTTCTTAAGCACGAGGGTTCTGCAAGATCTCGGTCAGTAGTAAGACCAACTTCGGATGTAACACCCACAACACGAGACTTATAATATTTGCTAGACTGTACCACTTCAGTTAATAAATAATCAACTCTTTATTTCACTGTGTATCTCTTCCTTACCCCCATACAACAATATTAGTTAGAGGGATTGTTCAGCTGTTGGTGTAGTCTGCCATCTAAATTTGTTTTAATGGTTGATTGGTTCATTGTATTCAGAGCATATAGATATTTTGACATTTCTATCTGGAGAAATATTTACAGACATAACTCAATTTCAGTCCACTTATATATATATATATATATATTGCTAAACCAAATTTAAACACCAGCTTAAGCTATTTCTGTTCATTTTAGTGTAATGCCTTTGTGAAAGGCATGAATCCATCTCTTCCTTTAGATATGCATAAAATAGTAGACCAACCCACAGTAGTCATAATGGAGCAAACAGGGGCACCTCTGGTGGTGTAACGGTTAGCAAGCTAGACTAGCAGACCTACACGAGTGAGTTCGAGTCTCATTGGGCGCCCCATTCATTCGGCCTTGTGCCACATCAAAGCAAAGCGCTTTGTAAATTACATAATGGAGCAAACAGAATCCAAAACTCTGTGTCAATATTTCATGAGACAGCATGGCATAGTAAGAGCCATTATTCTCTATGTTCATCTTACAGACCTTGGATTTGTTTTTTTTTTGTTTTAATAGCATAGATTATTTACTACCAAAGCTATCCTTGTAGTAGAAGAGTTGTAGTACTATCTAACCTTTAGCTGGGGGAATAAGGAGGTTCAAACCTTTCTCAAGGATATACATCTGAATGTAATCGCACAACTGGAATTTGAACTTGCTTACTATAATGTCATAGTCCAGCTCATTAACCACTACACCATGAGGACTCCCCCATAGATCTTAGAGAAAGCTTGACAAAAAAGCTGCTTATATACATATATTAGATTACACAAAATATTGCCAGTAAATAAGTACACAACTGGATATATTATACTGTCATAATCATGGTCTTAATGAAAAGACATGCAAGACAACCTATTGTATCAAGACCCTGGATCCATGGACATCTTGTAGAACCCATTAACCACGCCTTAGCCTAGGTAACAGCTCTCAAGCCTTTGAACAAGGTTTTTGTGATAGAGGCTTAGAGAAGGACATCCTAATGTAAAATCTACTTTCTGTCAACCAAGCTTGCTTGGCTATCATTGACCAAATCTCGAGTGTAAAGGCCAGATCAGTGTACACTGAAATTTGCCTAAAAACTCCACTGCTTGAAGGACACGTCTGCATCAACCAACAATTTCCAAGAACTGCAGCGATAAGAAAAGAGGCAAAAGCAACAGGTGAGAGATGACATTGGAAGTCATAATATTAATACTACATGTACGTGATTCAATATATTAGTCAGCTGATGTTGACCCAAAGACAATGACATTTGGCAGCTCTGTAAATAACCCAGCTGCTTTCTCAAGGAACAGTACTGCTTGCTCCACATGGAGAAAGACCTAGAAAAAATGAACTTAACAAAGTTCGTCTCCTGCATCTTCAGTCGGCTAATTGTAGTCAATGGACTTCTTATTTAAAGAACAAGGATCAAATGGTAAACACCTTATCTGCAAAAGTACAAAAAGACTAAATATTGCATGATGAAAAATTAGAACTATGCAAAACTATAGCGTCAAAATTCGTAAATTTAAAAACCAAGTCTAAACATAAATTTTCTCCTCACAAGTATCTAGCTATTTTGCGACTTTGTAGAAAATCTATAACTTTTTCCTCTATATAAATACCTATATATATATATATACACACATGTATATGTAGATATGTATATATATACACACACACACACACACACACACACACATATATATATATACACATAAATATAGATTTATAAACTGGCTAAACGACTGCATCCCTGCAGAGGGATAAGACTCCCCCAATGAATATCCTGAATATGATATTAAACAATCAGATGGTGAGACTTCAGCAACGCTGGAGCTTTGGGGGATGTAGAGTACACCTTCACAGCCATCACTTCCAGGTCTACTCTGGCCTGGAGTGGTAGCACCTGATAGGGCCCTAACTATGGGTCAAATAGAACTGCTTGACATTTACACTGTGTACTTATGATAAACTGAATTGTTTGAAAAAGAACTGTTTTCAAATTTAACTGTGTGCAAACAAATGACTGAATATTTGATTGAATTGTTAGTGATACATAACAATAAGTGGAACTATTTTACTTTCTTGACATGCTAAGCCGAATTATTTGAAATAGAACTGTTTGAAGACTTGACTGTGTGCAAACAAATGACTGATGTTTAATTGAATTGTTAGTGTTCGATAGTAATACTTAAAAACATTTAAGTGTGTGCAAACAAATGATTAATAGGGAATAGAATTGTTCATATTTGATAGAAATTAGTGAAACTATTTAATTGTGTGAAAAACAAATGAGCTCTGGTTCGTTAAAAGATGTTATTTACAAAATGTGTTTAGACATCATATATTTAATATGTATGAAAAGGATTTTGCATTGAATACAACAGTTGATATGCCATAAAACTAAACCAGACCAAACCAAACTAAGCATATATATATATATATATATACACCCGTATACATACATATAAATACACATATATATAATATATATATTTACATGTATGTACATATACATGCATACACACACACATATATATATATATATATACACACACACACACGTACATATACTTACATACATGTATACAGGTTAACATATGCACAAATAAATACATATATACGCATTCATATACACTTATATATATATATATACACACACACATACACTTACATATTCACACGTATATATATATATATACATATATATATATATATATATATATACATAAACATTGTCTTAGTGGGTAGAGTGTTCGCTAATAGTTCGGGAGACCTGGTTAAATCCCAGGTTGAGTCATACCAAACACTCAAAAAAGTACTTGATATTTTCCTTGCTTAATATTTAGCATTATAAGGTACGTATCAAAGTTAGCGACCATAGTCAAGGGTGACCCGAAGGCTCCCTTTTCGATAGCTACTACACCAAGGTGTAGGGGAGGGCGCTACTCCATTCCCAGGATTGCTCCACTTTACCCTTGAACCGTACCTTATAATGCTGAGTGTTAAGCAAGGTGGTATAAAGTTCCATTTTTAAAGTCTTTGGTATGACTCGACCTGGGATTGAACCCAGGTCGACCGGGCCATTGGCGAACACTCTAACCGCTGGGCCAATGTCCCGGTTAAGGTAAGTGGAACAATCCAGAGAAAGGAGTAGCACCCTCACTTACACCTTAGTGTGGTAGCTAATGGAAAGAGAACCTTTGGCTTGCTCTCAACTACGGTTACCAACTTTAGTTTACTTATACAAATATACATTTATATATATACACACACATATACGCATACTATCGGACAAGGGAACCGACAGCTAAAGCTAACCCCTGCTTTAGCGCCGCGCAGCTGTGCTAACGTATCGAGCAAACGAACAGGAAGCTGCAGCTAAGATTTGCGGTATCTTAGCGCTGCACGGACAGGGGACCGATGGCTAAAGCTCACCTGTGCTTTAGCGCTGCGCTGCTAAGCGGACAAACAGACAACGGAACCGACCGAATGGTTAAGACTGGATGGTCGTAGAGTCCTCTTCGTGTGTGCCACCTGGCCGTCTACTTCGACGAGTCCGTAAGGACCGTCAGAGATACTCCGACCCGCAGAAGGTGACCTCTAATGGTCCTTAAAAGGACCTTTTGGCATATCTAGGTGATGGAAGGCGAATGTGAACACGAGAAGAGGGATTCAGCCTTGGAAGTAAGGCGAATGTGACTACGAGATGTGGGATTCAGCCTTGGAAGTAAGGCGAATGCGACCACAAGATGTTGGATTCAATCTTGAGAGAGCTTTTTTTTTTAATAAAAAAACGCGCCGCCGACCGTCGAAAAGGGCTTATTGATATCCAGCAGAAGCACTGACACAGCAACAGGACTGCCTAAGCGTGAAGTTTATCTTTTAAAAAATAGGAGTGGAAATAATGTTCTTCTTTAGTCAGGGATAGGATTCGGAAGATAATCCACTTTATTTTGATAGAGTTACTTTTGACAGAGGAGCCCTATTAATGATGTGAATGTCATTTATTCCCTTTTTCCTTTTAGTTGTAACGGCAGGTCAACATTATATAAGGTTTTACGTATGGTCGTAGCCGGATGTAATGTTTAAGGTTTGAGTGATCCGGTTTATTTACGTTTTTAGGCGAGTCACGACAATAAAATGACTGATGTTTACATAGCAGCATTGCTTCCAACAAAACATTCATCAGATGATCACTCTGGGTTCAGGCATGGTTTCGAGGCCGAAGCATTATTACCACTAACCCAGAGCACCCCAGCAGTAATTCATGATACCACTATATATATATATATATATAAACATATTTATCTACATATTCATATGCGTGCATGTATATACTTATATATATGTCAGAATTGATGAAAGGAATCAGACAGAATATACGTAGAGAAACGAACGAAAGATATATATTGATGTAGTCGATGATTCATTAATTCTTTGTTGGTTTTATTTATTTTATGTCAACATGTTTTGACTTCAACACAAACTTAGCCAAAAACAAAATTTTCTCTCAAACATTTTCTGGCAAAGCGGGAAAATGGTCATATTAGACACTCTCGATAGTCACAATTAATTAATGAACCGACTTAATGATAAAAACACTTATATCCCTACTTCCCTTACAAAGATATAGAAATTTTTAATAAATCCTCCCGAAAAAATTCATTTTTAATGAAGATAAAGTCTGGTTCACACCAATAAATTACCATCCAGTTATTCCCACGATACATAGCCACCAAAAATACACAAAAACAACATTCCTCTACACTCAATAATCTCTTGTATAAATACGGCCCTTAATAACATTGCTAAATACATAACCAATGTATTAACACTTCTTTAGTTACAATTAACCTGTCACATCTAAAAGGGGGTGTCCTCGTGGTGTAATGGTTACAGCGATGAACTGCGGAATCGTAGTACGCGAGTTCGTACTCCAGTCGCGCTATTACGTTCACTTTCGGGCAAATACCCTTGGGAAAGGTATGAACCCCCTTATTCTCCCTCCAGCTATGGGTAAATAGTAGGACGGACTAGGTTCTTCAGCCTTGGTGAGGCAACTAGTCTAGGAGAAGGAAAACTCTGAATTCAAACCTGTTAAACTCCGCTTAAAAATTGACCTTGTGTCATATCCTGCCCGAGCGGAGGGGTTGGTAAATAGTACCTGTCACATCTAAAAAAAAAAAAAATTGGCGACCTCATCAACAAAATAAAAGAAACAGAAACATGGAAAATAAACTTACAGCTAGCTTTGATATTCAGTTCTTATATCTAAATATTAGTCTAGGGTGACCCGAAGGCTCCCTTTTCGATAGCTACTACACCAAGGTGTAGGAGAGGGCGCTACTCTTTTCCCTGGATTGCTCCAGTTTACCTTTGATCCCTACCTAATAATGCTGAGTATTAAGCAAGGAGGCATCAAGTACCATTTTTAAAGTCTTTGGTATGACTCGATCTTGGATTGAACCTTGGTCTCCCAGGCCATTGGCAAACACTCTAACCATCATACCAATGCCCGGTAATATTCAAATATACCTGTTTAAAAATGTATCCATCAACTAAGACCCCATTTAGAAAAAAGCAACAAAAAACATAAACAAACTATCCCTAATTTGAGTAAGATAATTGAATTGTGTACCAACCAATGTTTTTATCAAATATAATGATATTTTCTACCAGGAAAAATTCGACCTTCCTATGGACCTCCATTAAGTGGTATTTAGCTTGCCTTTTTCTAGAATTTTTGGAATCCAAACCTTTCAAATACATTTTGCCGAATGACATCCACTACTTTAGATGCATGGACGGTATTTTAATCATCTACACCAATAAACATAACATTCCTTCTATCACACATAGACTCATTCAAATTGATCCAAGCCTAAATTTCACATATTAACTTGAAATAAACAATTTTTTACCTTTTCTGGACATCCTACTTATAAATAATAGCAATAAGTTTGAATTTAAAGTTTACCACAAGAATAACAACGAATATTCGAAACATAGCGATTAAACAAAAAGTTGCTTTCTCATAGTTTTTTCTAGTTTTTTAAATGAGGAAATTGAACACATCAAAAACTCTTTTCTCAAACTACAATATCCTATATCTTTCATTCATCGTCCCAAATCGAAAGACATTAACACCCACAAATGGAGGTGCCCGTGGTGTAATGGTTATCGTCGTAGGTGACACGAGTTCAAATCCTGGACGAGACTGACTGCATTTCACATAGCACTAATACCCTTCGGAAAGGTACGAATCCAATTATTCTCCCTCCAGCTATGGGTGAATAGTAGGGCAGACTAGGTTCTTCAGCCTTAGTGAGGCAACTAGTCTAGGAGAAGGAAAACTCTGAATTCAAACCTGTTAAACTCCGCTTAAAAATTGACCTTGTATCATATCCTGCCCGAGAGGAGAAGTTGGGTAAATATGATTAACACCCACAAACGTATATCCTACAATAATAATAAAAACAATAAACCTAGCTTAAATATTAACTCTATAAAAAGACACATAATATTACCCGCAAATACTACAGCTGCCCTCAATGAAAAAAACTTAAACTACTTAAGCATAAAAACCGCGAATCACAAAAGAAAAACCACAAAACAGATATTAAAAAATAACTTCAAAAACCCAAATTCTTTATCCGACGCGGGGATTTATAAAATCCGTTGCCTATATTGTTACAAATTATACATAGGTGAAACTAGAAGAACTCTGAACAATAGAATTTATAAACCAATAAAATATTTTAAAACCGACAACTCAACTAATTCCTTAGTCTCTCATAATATCTCAACCAACTGCACTTTTGACTTTTATAATTGTAATAGATATGGCAGAAGAATTGAAGCGTCTTCTATATTATATTTTGACGCAATATTACAATATTTGACGCTATATTATATTTTGAGGCAATATTACAAGATTTTCACAAAATATCACATTCTCTTGCAAAAATAATGCTAAAAGATTTCAAAATCCACTTATAACACTAGCTCCCTTTTTCTAGAAGTTTAAAGTTATAAGCCGTTAAAAATTGTTTCTCAAACCGTAAAACGCAGTTACCCTCTTTCAAAAACATTCTACCTCATGAGATAATGGGGGGTGTCCTCGTGATGTAATGGTTAAAGCGATGGACTGCGGAATCGTACTCCAGTCGCGCTATTACATTCACTTTCGAGCTAATAGCCTTAGGAAAGGTATGAACCCCCTTATCCTCCCAGCTATGGGTTAGATAGTACCACTACTGTTCTTCTAGGAGAATGAATTTGGCATTAAATAACCTACAAAGGTTGATATGCCATTAAACAAAGACACCAAACTAATGATACAATATCAGCTTTTTTTAAAATGAATATTTGAAATAATTTATTTTGAAATCTCTTGCTTAGCACTCAGCACTAAAAGGTGAGGATCAAGGGTAAAGTGGAGCAATCCTGAGAATGGAGTAGCGCCCCTCCTCCACCTCGGTGTAGTAGCTATTGAAAAGGGAACCTTCGAGTCACCCTCGACTACGGTCGCCAACTTTACTTTTAATTATTTTGAACTCGGGTCACCATGTTCTATGAGGATAACCATTACACCACAAGCGCCTCAGTATAAGTATACCCTAAACATTTTAGGTTTGGTTTGGTTTCTTTGTTTAATGGCATATCAATCTTTGTAGGTTATTTAATGCCAAAGCTATTCTCCTAGAACAGTAGTGGTACTATTTAACCCATAGCTGGGAGGATAAGGGGGTTCATACCTTTCCCAAGGGTATTTGCCCGAAAGTGAACGTAGTGGCACGACTGAAGAATGAACTCGCGTACTACGATTCCGCAGTTCATCGCTTTAACCATTACACCACGAGGACACCCGAAACCATCATGAGATAATCAATTTCGAGCATATTACCTTGTGTTATAGCGTTTTCAAAAGAAACATTCTTTTTCCCTGATGATGACTTGAGACTGATATGAAGATTTATCAGTCATGATTATTTTATTTCTCACATCTAAATTATTCTAATAGGATGTTTTTGTATTCAAACATTTTGAAGTCAAAACACGTTGGTATAAAGTAAATAAAACCAACAAACAATAAATAAATCATCAAACTACACCAATATATATCTTCATTCGTTTCCTTTTTCTACATTTGTATATGTGTATGTGTGTGTATACGAATTTATATACAAGTATATATATATATATATATATATATGTGTGTGTGTGTATCATCATCATCATGACGTGCCACAAGCATTGATTTCCCTGACCCTTTCTCACCATTCATCACTATCGTCCATCGCTTCCGGCAGGTCTTCTAGACAATATCCTGTATCAGTACAGAGCTGTAGTAGATAGGTTGGACAAAGGGGTGCATCCTTTCTTTTCCCAAGAAGGGTGACTTTGGAATAGCCAAGAACTGCCGAGGTATAACCTTAACTTCCATAGTGGCCAGGATTTACAATGCTCAGAACACACACACACACACATATGTATATATACGTGTGTATATACATATTCATGTATATTTATATACGAATATACATATCATTAATGACAAGAAAACTAATAAATATACTCCATTATTAATTTATTCCAGCAGTTATCAACTGATTCATCAGATAGGATTTGTATATAAACACGTTTCTTTTTAACCGTTAACATAGGGGGATACATTTCACCTTGAGTAAATTATTTAAGGACTTATAATTTAAATATTCGTATATATATATATATATATATATATATGAAAACAAAGAACCAATTTATATATATACATATATATATATATATATATATCTCGACTTGGAAAATCTTCCAATATATATTACCGCCCTGTCGGCTTGGGCTGTAGAATATACCGACTGCACCTCCGCAGAGGGATAAGACCCCACAATGAGGCCACCTGTTAGCCGTGGGTGGCGACCCGAAAGGCGCTAGGACGGAATCTTGGTGGTTGAGCAGTCATTGATCCGGCGGCAGACTGGTCAATGACTTGCAACACACCATTTTGGCCCTTACTTGGTCTGACGGGCGGTCGGATAAACCCGATCCGACCAATCGGCTTGTCCCATCATTCCCTAGTACACATGTTTATTTTTTCCCGAACATATCCAATCTGCTCTTGCGGAACAATACCCAACCCTTTATCTTATAGGGGCGAGAAGACGGGGGCTGAGGGTCAATTGTGTTTTGAGGAAATTTATTTTTGACCCTGTTAGATTGAGTTATAAAAACCAGAATTTGGCAGAGGCTTGGAATCTTGCTCTTAATATGAGTTTACTGGTATTGTATCCCCGTCTCAACCAAGGCGAATGGGTTTCTCTCTTGGTTCATTCCCTTCTTAAATTAGACTACGTGGTGGATGGTGGAGCATAGGACCAGTGAAAAACAGATATGGCTTCTTCCTCAAACAAAAAATTCAAACGTATTTTAAACGAATTGGACTCTTCAGATAATGAAACAGAAGCACCTTTTCCTAGATTCATAATCCTTTAATCTAACCATGCTTCGATAACAAATTTATAACTCTTCATAATTGAAAAAGTAATATCAACAAATATAACCCTAATTAATGCCAAGAAATTAAAAAAAAATAAACTCTGCCTGTTGAGGTGGAGAAGAGAAAACACGCTGATTTTCTACTGAAAATGACAAAGTTTCAATATCAGTATCAAAACATACCCTCACCAATCCCTGAACGTAAATAAAGGGGTTGTAAGAAGTTAATGCACTTATGTACCACTGAAGAAATAAAAAGAGAGCTAAAAAAGCAAGGTGTGACTGAAGTGAAAATAGTATCAATTAAAAAAAGAGGGGAAAACAATAAAGACAAATACCTATATAATGAATTTTAACACCTCAAAAATACCCGAAAAAAATAAAAGTTGGCTATGTAATGGAGAAGGTCGGGCAATACATACCCAACCCATTGCGATGTTACAAATGCCAAAAATATGGCCACGATGAGGATAATTGTGGAGGGCGTGAAGTGTGCGGGAAATGTGGTCAACAAAATCCTGACTATCGTATTAATGATTGTCAATTCCCATAAAAATGTTTCAATTGTGGCGGCGATCTTCCGGTGTACGCAAGATCTTGTGAGAGTTGGAGGCAAGGGAAGGAAATTTTAACAATAAAACACCAGAAAAATATTCCTTACTATGAAACCCTTAAATTAGTAGTAGACCACTACATATTCCCAAGCAGTTCAGCGTAATAAATCTCCATAGAACAAGTATAAACCGATAGTTAAAACCTTAATCCAATTGGAGCCAGGTGATTGGGAAAGCTTCATCAATAAATTCAAAACTTCGCTTGATACCACCAGAGCAGCAGATGCATCAACTTCTTCAGTGGACCTGGCAGAAAACAAAGAGGCATCATCCGCCCAAACACAGACCCGATTGGAGGAAACCGATACTGAAGAGAAAACGGCAATAACACCAACCACACGGGCGATAAGATACCCTGAACCAAAATCAAATAAAACTAGATCAAAAGACAAAATATCCCCAATATGACCTCCCGCTTCTATAGACTCCTCTCTAAATAAAAAAAACCGCTTAAAGACAAACAAAAACCAACACAAAAAAACCCAAAATACAAGAAACAGAAAATACAGAAAAATGAATAAATTCACAATATTAGAAAAGATAGAAACAGAGAGCAGACCCCAATTAACTAAACCCAAAACCTAAAAGAATAAATCAACAAACAGCCGGGAGCAAAGAACTAATAATGAACCGCCAAATAAATTTGTGGAACTGCCCGGATTAAATACAATAAAAAAATGTCTAACAAAATATTACTATGGAACTGTAGAGGAATTAGAGCTAATTATGAAGAACTGCCACTACTCCTAAATAAATATAACCCCAAAGTAGTATGTCTTCAAGAAACATTCCTCAAAGATAAGAACCAGTTGAACATAAAACTCTTTCAGTCATATAATCACCTATATAAAGATGGACACAGAGCTTTTGGAGATGTCTCTATCCTCGTTAGGAAGGACATACTCCAACAGCAAATCAACATCGACAGTGAACTCCAAGTGATTGCTGTCAAAACTGCACTTCACAAACCAGTAAATATCTGCTCCATTTATATACCTGCACATGATCCCATGAACGACAAAAAAACTTAAACTAATAGAACAAATTCCTAAACCCCACATTTTACGAGGTGACCTTAACACTTACAATTCTATATGGGGTACCTAAAACCAACAAAAAGGTACTGATCTAGAGAAGGTAATCAATAGCAACAATCTCTGTATCTTAAATAAATATCCAACTTATTTCAACCTATCTACCAGTTCCTACTCAGCTATCGACATCACTATCTGATCCTTCAAGCCACATGGATTACATATGGAAGGTCCATGACGATCCTTGTTGGCAATGACCACTTCTCCATAATACTGACAAAAAAATCAATGACAACAACAGACCTCCCTGCTGGAAAACAAATTAGGCCGACTGGCAACAATTTAAAACCTTATGCAATAAAAGACTGGTTCAAGACCCAAATAGCACAGTTCTAATAAAATATTTTACTGAAACATTAATTGCTATAGCAAAGGAAACTATACCAAAAACCTCACCCTCAAACAGACGCAACACACCCTGGTTTAACGATGAGTGCAAAATAGCAATCAAACTACGAAATGCTGCCCTTAAATTAAAAAAGAACCCTTAACAAGCAATCCAAACTATTTTAAACTGCTCAGAGCAAATGCAAGGAAAATCATTAAAGAAGCTAAAAATATCAGTCGGCAAAATTATGTAAATAAACTTGATTCGTTCACCAAAACAAACACAATTTGGAAAATGATCCGCAAAATTTCTGGCAAAAACCAGTCTACTCTACTCAAACACCTCATTAAAGATAATACTCAAGTCCCTTATATAAAACACACTAGCTGAGACCTTCTCAGCAAATTCCTCCTCCACAAACCCCAACACAGAATTTTACAAATACAAAGACAAGAAAAACAAAAGCTCAATTTTAAATCGGACAACATTGAAAGCTCCAACGAACTCTTCATTATCAGAACTAAAAGAAGCCATCCAAAAATCCCACAATACTGTAGTCGGCCCAGATGAAATTCACGACGAATTTCTCAGACAATTATCTCCAAAATCCTTAGAATATCTACTTACTGCATTAAACATTTTGAAAAATAGCAAACTCCCAGAATCATGGAAACTAGCCACCATCATTCCAATTTCTAAACCTGGAAAGAATAATCTTTACGCAGCAAACTATCGCCCAATATCTTTAAGAAACTGCCTGTGTAAGACCATGGAACGAATGGTTTATAAAAGGATAGTTTGGTTCATAGAACCCATCATCTTTTTACCAACTTCCAATGCGGCTTTAGGAACCGAAGATCAACGATGGATCATGTGGTCAGATAAGAAACCTCCACACGAGAGGCAATTATATAAAAATAACATCTTGTAGCAATATTCTTTGACTTAGAGAAGGCATATGAGACTACTTGGATGTATGGTATCATGAAAGACCTGCACAATATGGGATTGAAAGGCAGACTTCCAAACTTTATCAAAGCTTTTCTTTCGGACAGGAAATTCCGAGTCCGTATTGGTTAAACCCAATCAAACATCCAAAATCAAGAAGAAGGAGCCCCCCAGGAGAGTATACTATCAGTAACCCTCTTCAACATAAAAACCAATAGCATTACCAATTGCCTGAATCCTGGAGTTGATAAGTACTTGTTCATTGATGACTTCTGCATCACCTCTACACTCAAATACATATGTACAGCAGAAAGTCAACTACAACAGGACACCAACAAAATAAACGGATGGGCAATGATAAACGGCTTTAAAATTTCCAAAACAAAAACTCAGTGCATGTATTTTTGTCAACTAAAAACAATGCATAATAACCCTACATTAAATCTGGACGGATCAGAAATTCCAGTCGTTGACCAGTACAAATTCCTCGGAGTTATTTTTGATAAAAGGCTATTTTTCATTCCACACATTCAAATCTTGAAAGAGAAATGTCGCAAAATATTAAAACTCCTTCGTGTAATAACCCACAAAGATTGGAATCCAGACCAGCACAACTTGCTAAAATTATATAGAATCTTAATGCGCTCAAAAATTGACTATGACTGTTTCATATATGGAGCAGCCAGAAAATCCTTCCTCAAAATCATTACTGATAGTCCTCCATGAGGGATTGAGACTCGCTTTAGGGACTTTTAGAACATCCCCAGTGGAGAGCCTTTATTCTGAAGCCTACGAACCACCTCTAAAACTTAGATTAACAAAATTAGGTCTACAATACTGCAGTAAACTGAAATCACTACCATCCAATCCGGCGTTTGACTGCACTTTCAATCCCAAACAGCAAAACCTATTTGAGCAGAGAGAAAAGAGCATAAAAACATTTGGTCTTCGCATGAAGCACATGCTGGAGGACACAGACATTTCACTCACAAACATTCATGATACCATACAACTTAGCTCTTCTACCTGGCTATTAAAGCAACCTGTGGTTATCCTTGATTTAAACAAGCTCCCTAAAAATAAAACCCATCCCCTATCTTACCAAGAGAAACTAAACAACGTTCAGGAGAGATATCCCAATCACTTACAGATTTTCACAGATGGCTCTAAAAGCAACAATGAAACAGGATGTGGAGCAGTTCTCCACAAGAAAACCTTGAAAAAACGTCTCCATATTTTCTGCCGAAATTTGTGCCATAAACTTGTCACTTGAACTAGTTTCAACAAACAACAAGGAAAAGTTCATCATTCGTTCATACGCCATCTCTGTTCTAAGTAAAAAAAAAGTAAAGTTGGCGACCATAGTCGAAGGTGACCCGAAGGCTCCCTTTTCAATAGCTACTACATCAAGGTGTGGAAGAAGGCACTACTCCATTCCCTGGATTGCTCCACTTTACCCTTACAATGCTGTGTTAAGCAAGGTGGCATAAGTATCATTTTTTGAGTCATCGGTATGACTCGACTTGGGATTGAACCCCGGTCTCCCGGACCATTGGCAAACACTCCACTCATTAGACCAATGTTCTACTATCTCTTAAAAATACAAAACTTGATAATGCCTTCCTTGTCAGGCTTCTAAACAAACTCAATTCCATGAACCATAGCAAAAAGGTGATATTCTGCTGGATCCCAAGCCATATAGGTATCCAGGGAAACGATAAAACGGATTCATTAACTAAAGCTGTTGTGTCTGATAAAAAATACCTTATACTGACCCCAAACCGAAAAGTAGGCAAATAATTACAAAGAAATTGCAACGATTATGGGAGAAAAATCCCCACAACAAGCTCTTCCAAGTACACCCCATTTTAAAAGAAAGGAAGCTGGATCCTAATAATACCAGAAGAGAAGAAACCACTCTTGGCCGACTATCCATTGAATATACTAGATTAACACACTCCTTCATTCTAAAAGTTGAGCCTCCCCCTAAATGTCCATGTGGTAACCAGTACACTATAAAACACATTTTGATTGAATGCACAAAACTAACCAACATTTGATGAAAGTTTTATAATGTTGACAATATAAACAAACTATTTAGGATAACAGACCCTATGCAGATATTGAACTTTCTGAAAAGCATCGGCCTCCTATCAAAAATGTAGACTGATGTATTTTCCATTGTTGCAATCACTTAACTGTGTGGAAACAAATTACTAACGTTAGATAGAAGTACTGGTGTTAGCAAAAATATCTCCAAGTATTACTGTGTGTAAACAAGTGAGCCCTGGTTTGTCTAAAAATGTTAAACAACAAAATATGTGCTTACAATTTATATATATATATATATATATCAAATATATATGAAGTGTGTGTATATATATATATATATATATATACACATAAATGGGATTTGGCATGAAATAACCCATAAGAGGTTGATATGCCTTAAAACCTAACCAACCAAACCAAAATATACTTGGTAAATATGTCTTAACTTCCTGTTGTCCGTCGGTATCAATCTTTTTATTTCTTAATAAAGAGATTTACGGTTTCAAAATTTTTATTAAATTTTCATTTAAATTTTTAATTCTAAATCTATTTTAGAAATTTAAAATTTTTATATTTTTAATGTATATTCTTTAAGTGTCTATTAGCATTATAGCTACTTTTATTTGTGTTTTAATTTAAATTTAATCAAATGTTTAATTGTTTAAAATTTATCGATATCTACGTTTATCTAAACTTTTGAAAAATTATCAGATGATATTGGATACTTTATCCATCTTTTTAATCAGTTAATAGAATAATTATTAGTCAAATAATATATATTTAGGATAATAATAGAATTATTTGATTGAATATATTGTTTAAGTAAGATGAAATTTTAATAGTTATGTTCCCTTTTCGTTTCTTGCTTATATTTTTTTAAATTTGATGCTCATATATATATATATATTTTAAAGAAAATGTTTCCTTGAAGAAAATATAAGAAAGACTCATAATACTGACTGTCAGAAAAATGAAAAAGAAACTGAGTTTGTTGCAAAACAACAAATATTGCAAAAGTGCCCAATATAGACTTAGAGCTGGTTTATAGACCCAAATCACAAACTGAGGTTTGATTACAAGGTTTCCCTTAAAAGGATCTTCAGGAAATCTATTTTTCTCTCTGCCTCTGTCAGTTTATATATATAACATAAGTACACATTTAGGTTGATTTCTTTTTGACTATGTGCCCGTACAACAGTGTACCTATACATATAAATAAGTCTTTATGTAATGTTACATATAGAATTGAAATATGTTGGGTATATTTTTACAGAGCCTATGTCTGATCACATATAATTATGTGGGTGTTTTTACAATAAAAACAATAACTTTGTCACTGTTGTCTTGCGTCTGTATTGCTCAGCCCACATAAATGTTGCATACATGTGTGGGTGTAAATATTTGTGTAATGCGTTTTATTTATAACTGAGTTTATGTGACAGTACTTAATTTTCTGTCTCAGGATTAAATAGACATTTCCAATACCCTAATTTGTAGACAAGTATAAACCTAAAATTGTATATCTCTTAACATAATCATCAAAGGTAAGGGTAACCCTAAAAGCATACCTGTATGTAATTAATTAATCTTAGTTACCGCTATTATGTTTTTAAATAGTTTTACTGAAAAGTATAGAATAATGTTGATGTTTTCATTTAAAGGATTAACATGTCTATGTGTGTGTGTGTGTGTATATATATATATATATATATATATATATGAAATTGTTCTGTTTGTTGAATCTAGAAAATGCCAACTGCATTCTTGGCGGAGAGGTAAGATCCTACCCCTAACAAAAAAAGGGGGTGTCCTGGATATGACACTAAACTGCAAGGCTCAAATAGACAAATCAAAGAAAAGAAAATGCTACCTTTCTATTGAAAAATATGTGACAGCAAACCACATCTTAAGTGATTTCAACAAGTTAGTTCAAAGGGAATATAAGAATAGGTAAAACAGACTAAGAGTAGTAATACTTTGGGATCAGATTGATCAATTTTGAAAGCATGTCAACCCATCTAGGATTCTTTTCTGCCTGAAGGTTAGGGAATTGTGTACATTGTACATTCACATTTTTTACGCTGATGTTTTTTATATTGGATATGAATAATTTTCAAAGAAATCTATTTGATTCATAGATAGGACTCTAACAGGTACTACCACTCTTGGACAGAGTGAATCAAGGAGTATTGAAGAAGTACTCCATGCTTCCAAAATCTCCAGAATTGCAGTCTCACCTCAAGATGCAGTTTAGTTTCATACCAAGGACACCCCTTTTGGCAAAGTGGGGGGTCTTACCACTCTATAGCAGATGGAATGTATTCTAAGTTTTACCAATAGAGTGCACAAATCAGTGGCTGTCCCCCCAAAAATAAATAAAAGATACTCTGAAAATTTGAGATCCAGATCTACCATTTGATCCAATTAAGAAGAGTGATTTGATAATTATAAATAAAGAAAAATAGAACAGTCAAATCTTTGATCTGGGGTTATGCAAATAAAAAGGAAAAATTTGAAATATACTAGAACTTTGCCTGAGAGCTGAGAAAAGTGTTAGACATAAAGGTAAAAGCTGTGCTTATAAAAATTGAGGCATTTGGGATTGTCAGAAATGCAAGAGTTAAGATTGGATGAACAAGAAGTTTGAGACAGAGTTTAGATTTCAACATTTGTCATATAGGAAGTGATTGGATAAAAACCGATAAATTATCCAAAAGAAGATGAAGGTTGGATTGGTTTGGTTTTATGGCTTATCAACCCTTGTGGGTTATTTAATCTCAAATCCTGTTTATTCATATATTAAGTCTATAATTTGTAAACAAATAGTTTGTATGTAACATTTTTAAATCAGCAAGAACTCATTTCCTTGTACACAGTTAAATGATTTCAAGTATTCCAATCTAACATGAATAATTCTATTTAGTACCAATCATTTGTTTGTACAAAGTTAAATGGTTTCTTTCAAGTAATGCTATTTAACAATCAACATTCAATTTATGGTTTGTCATTTTTTTGCACTCAGTTAAATGGTTAAACAGTTCTATTTGACCCATAGATAGGACCCAAACAAGTAATACCCCTGTGGTTTAGATTAGATCTAGGAGTAATGGCAATCAAGGGGTACTCTGCATTCCCCAAAGCTACAGAACTGGAACCTCCCTATTTGATGCCATTCTAGCTCTCTGAAACTAGTAGACAAGTTCACCTACCTAGGAAGCAGTGTCTCATCAATTGAGACAGATATCAACACACATCTAGCAAAGGCATGGACAGCTATCGATAGGCTATCAGTCATATGGAAGTTAGACCTGACGGATAAAATGAAAGAGTTTTTTTCAAGCAGCGGTCGTGTCAATACTACTACATGGATGCTAACTAAACATATAAAGAAAAAGCTTGACGCGAGCAATATTGAACAAGTCCTGGAAGTAGCACCCAACAAAGCAGCAGCTGTATAGCTACTAACCACCCATCACAAAAACTATCCAAGTTAGATGAACCAGACATTCGGTACACTGCTGGAGAAGTAGGGACAAACTCATAAGAGACATACTCCAGTGGACCCCTTCACATGAATGAGCAAAAGTAGAATGACTAGCTAGAACCTACATACAACAGCCCTGGGAAGATACAGGATGTAGTCTTCAAGACCTACTGGAAGCAATGAATGATAGAGAAGGGTGGTGGGAATGATGATGATGAGTCTTCTATCTAGAACACTTGTTAGAGGTATCTTACCCCTCTGCAGAGATGCAGTCAGCATACTCTACAGCCCCTAAACAATCGGGGTGCTTGAAGATGAGTTAACAAAATTCAACATCTTGTCTAGTAGCCTTGATATAACAAGGTATGCTTGATCTAGCACTCCCACCTCAACTGAAAACAACTGTTGACTAAGATTTGCTGATATCATCAGACTTGATCAGCCATCTAAGTGGTAGCAGGTGCTAACCAGATGATACTGGTTGTGCAATGTAGAAATGGAGTTTAGATGTTCTGTGAACTCTAATAAAAGATGATGGATTTCTTGATTCATCATCCCTTAATAGTGGCTGGGGCATGAGGAGACAAATATTCATTTGCATGATGAGTAAAGCATGATTTAAAGATATAGCGGGAACCAGATCTTACTAGAATGAAAAAACTACTTTGCATATTATGACAATCATCCATTTCCACAGTCTCATAAACTGTATAGAGAGAATAAAGCAATAGTGGTTCTAATATTTGAAAGCTTAGTTGGCCGGGACAGTAGAATACACTGAATTCATCTCTGCAGAGGGGTAAGACTCCGTCCCCGCAATGAGTGTCCTGTATATGACACTAAATCTGATGGTGAGGCTCCAGTAATGCTGGAGCTTTGGGGAATTTGGAGTACCCTTTGCAATTGCTCTCTGGTCCATTCTTACCTGGAGTGGTAGTCTAATCTTTGGGCTAAATAAAACTGTTTGACATTTAAATAGACATAAGGTCTAATCTTTGGACATTTAAATAGACATAAGGTCTAATCTTTGGGCTAAATAAAACTGTTTGACATTTAAACTGTGAGCAAACAAATGACTTATGCTAAATTGAATTGTTAGAAATAAAACTGATCATTTAACTGTGTGTAAACAAATGACTGATGTTTAATTGAATTGTTAGTTACACATAGCAATTTTTGAAACCATTAAATTTTGTGCAAAAAAAATGAGCTCAGGCTCATTTAAAAATGTTATTAACAAAATATGTTTAAAAATCATATATAGCTAATATATATGTATAAACAGGATTTGGCATTAAATAACCTACAATGTATGATATGCCATCAAACCAAACCAAATCAAACCTAATATTTAAGGTGAGTTTTGTGTTTGTTTCTCCTTCTCTTTCTAACTGATTGATTCTAATGGCTTTGGTTTTGGTTTTGGTTTGGTTTCTTTGTTTAATGGCATATCAACCTCTATGGGTTATTTAATGTCAAATCCATCCTTCTAGAAGAACAGTAGTAGTACAATTTAACCCATAGCTGGGAGGATAAGGGAGTTCATACCTTTCCCAAGTGTATTTGTCCGAAAGTGAACATAATAGCGTGTCTGGAGTTCGAATTTGCTTACTATGATTCTGCAGTTCAGTGCTTTAACCATTACACTCTGAGGATACCCCTAATTTTAATGGCATGTAAACTCATCTAAAGTTATTTAATGCCAAGAGGTTCAGGAACTTTCTTCATTTTATGTTCATATTTACATTTTTGGTGTAGTTGTTATTGAATTTTTTTTTTTTTGCACACAGTTATGCAGTATTAAGTATTCCTATCTAACAGATCTGTTTCACCAATAGATTTATATTATTAATTGCTAAGGGGAACCCAACTTTTTATAATAACAATAAAATAAAAAACAAAACCTTATGATTAAAAATTCTTTTAAAACTCAATGTGTTGTAGCATATCAGGTACTACCACTCTGGGTTAGAGTGAACCTGTAAATAATGGCAATGAAGGGGTAAATACTCCCAGAACTCCGGAACTAGGGCCCCACCATCCAATGTAGTTTTGAGTCATCCCTGGGACACTCCTTTTCTGGGGAGTGGGGTCTTACTCTTCTGCAGAAGATAAAGTTAGTGTATTATAAGCCCTGCTGACAGAGAGTCCCCATCTGATGATTAGCCATCACTAATATCACAGTTGTATGTGACTTTGCTACACATTATAAAAATCTTTAAGGATGCTGAGAATGGTGCTGGAGATTTGTAGAGACTTGCTGATATCCACATTCCAGGAATAACCAATAGATGTCAGATATGGACATCCAAATTCCAGAAATTATGAAGGTCATTCAATAAATAAGTTAAATTCTCCATAAAGGGTTGGCAGTAAGAAGCATTCTTTACAGTTGCACCTTTTTCAAGGAAATCAATTGTCCTTTCATGTCCCAGAAGATTATCTGCCTCACCTTCTTTACAGACCACTGCACTAGGAATATGTTTTTTACCAGAGAGTCAGCATGTTTCCATTATTGACAGTCTTTTCAACTCAGGCTTGTGATTGCAAGCTCATATTTAGCCCATGGGTAAACATTTTTTGAATAAAATATGCTTCTTCAGTAAATTTCACATGGTTTGCACTTCTCAGCCACTAAAAGTTTGATGACAGACCTCTGTTCAAGCCTGGAGTACTCTATTTGATTTGTCGCCATTTTGAATAACCTCAAAAACATATTTCGGTGAGATTAAAATAGTTTTTACAAAAACCAATTTCCAACAATGCAGAGTTTATGGGAAAAAATTCTAAAAATAAATTATTTTGCTTTTTTTCAAAAATATTCATCTTACTTATTGAATGACTCTTGTATATATAATAGGTCCCTTACTTTTTGCATGACCCTGATACATAGATAGATAGATAGATAGATAGATTCCCCTTATTTATTGAATAACCTTCTGATGAATAATAAAAATTGGAGAATAAGAAAAAGAAGCAAAAAATTTTTTTATTAGTTGTGATGAAAAGCTGAAAATAGTAATGAATTGCCAGAGGATAGTCAGAATCAGTGTCAAGATAATAAGCAACACTTGAGATATTTTGAAAATATTGTTTTCTAAAGGTCAGTTATCGGCTATGAGTTTGCTTCAGTTAATGTCAAAACACCCACACAACACACCTTTTATAATTTTCTTCCTGATTTTCTTTCAATCTCTCTCATCCACATGTGCAAGAAGTCATTTTAAACTATAAATACTATAGAAGAAAAAAAGCAAAAACAACAGAAAAAGCTCTTAAACTTTGTCAAATTTCTGTTCATCTTAGAAATCAGTAAAGTATATTTGGATGTGAGTATTAAAAAGTAGAATCAGTTATTTCTATTGAAGTTTTTCAAGACAAGATTCTTAGGTTGTGAATAGAAAAAAATCAAAAACAGTAGACTAAAAAGCACTAGAAGGTTTTACCAGAACAATATCATATCCAAATTATCAAATAAATATATGTGAAAAATGAGGAAAGAATTAACAATTCTTTAAATACATAAAAGATGAGTTTGGTTAGTAAAGAAGTAAAAATATATTAGAGACATACTTTGTTTTGTTTTTTTAATATATATATTTGTTTAAAAAAAAATCCTATTTAAAGCAGTAGATTCAATCTCTGGTTTAATAAAAAAATAAAGATATTAAGAAATTTTGCATATACTAAATAGATAAAGAAATAAACATAAAATACTTGCTGATTCACTAGCTTATATATATATATATATCATCATCATCATCATCATGTCGCGCCGCCGGCGCGGATATCCCTGACCGTCTCTCGCCATTTCTCCCTATCATTCATCGCCTCCGGCAGGTCCTCCGGGTTACATCCCGTGTCCTCACACAGCTGCTGTATGTAGGTTCGTGCTGGTCGTCCCACTCTTGCACATCCATGTGTGGGGGTCCACAGGAGTACATCGCTTATGAGCTCGTCCTTGCTTCTCCAGCAGTGTCCTGCGTGTCTGGTTCGTCGGACTTGTATAGTTTTTGTGATGGGGGGCAAGTGTCCGTATAGTTGGAGTCTCGTGGGGTGTTGTCGCCAGGACTTGTTTAATACTGCTCTCAACATTCTTGTATAATTTCCGTCCAGCCTCCTTTCCAGCCGCTTCGTAAGCGTCCATGTGGTGCATCCATATAGCAGTATCGACACAACCGCTGCCTGGAAGAAACTGCGTTTCATTTTATCAGTTAGGTCCGACTTCCATATGATCGAGAGCCTATCGATAGCTGTCCATGCCTTCGTCAGTCGTGTGTCGATGTCTTTCTCGGTTGATGAGACGCTGCTTCCTAGGTAGGTGAATTTGTTGACTAGTTTCAGAGAGGCTCCGTCTAGTATGGCAATGTTGCCCGTTTGGTTGTAACACATATATTCGGTTTTGTTTGCATTGACATGGAGGCCAATGCCAGCTGCGGCTCGTTCCAGACTATGCAGTAGTGTCTCTGCTTGATTAGGCGTATTCGCTAGTAACGCCAAGTCATCAGCGTAGTCGGCGTCCGTGATTGTTTTTGCGGGGTACCTTTTGCTTCTTCTCTTAGTCAGCTGGAAGCCGTTTTCTCTGATTTTGTCGATCGAAGTCCTAACATAGTTATCATTTCTCTTAGATAAGTATTAAAAAATGTAGTCTAATAGAATTAATTTGATTTTATTTATTTTTAATGCAAGCAATTTCTGAAAGACATAATTAACAAATTTTGAATTTCAGTAGAGGCTAGCTGAAATACTTTTCCCTGTAGTCTATTCCATTTTACTTTATCCTGAACAAGGTCTTGTTAATGGCATGCAACAATAGTGGAAGCACACTTACTATAAGAGTTATTGTTGCAAGAAAAATGGAATCAACCCGAGTTCCCATACTTGATGAGACTTTTTGCATTTTACTTTGCACTGATACTTTTGGGAAAGGCATGAATCCACCTGTTTTCCAGCCTGACTCCCCAGCTATTGGTAAATGGTAAAACCAAGTGAGTTCTTTAGCCAAGGTTGGACAACCAGTCTATGAGAATTAAAACTCTGAATTCAAACCTCCACTAGGGCAACCAATGAGGCTCAAACTCACTACAATAGCAAAAGATCAGCAATATTATTTCCCTAATCTTTTCTTTGTAGTGCTGTTGTTAACATGTTGGACTACATGTTTAAACTCTAGTTGTACTGTTATGTTTATTTTTGGAGTAATAACCTTGGGAAACATATGAATTCCTTTATCCCCACCACCATGGGTTAAATAGTACCACTATTGTTTATCTATGAGGACAGCTTTTGCATGAAATAACCCATGATGGTTGATATGCCATTAAACAAACAATCACTAAATACAACTTGTTATAAAGTTACTAGTTTTGATATAACTCATGTGAACATGCCTCTGGAAGAGACAGGTCACAGAAAGTTATATACAGGGTGTCACAATAAATATGCAACCCATGTGACTGCTAATAACTCTACAAATAGTAATGTTGCATTCTTTTTTGTTTCAGATTTGAAAATAGTATTCTATAACAACAATTAATCCTCAATCACAATGCCTTAGACAAGAGAGGAAAAAATATTTTGCATAATACTTATTTGGAAAGGGAGATGTTCCCGTGGGGTAATGGTTAAAGCACTGGACTGTGGAATCGTAGTAGGTGAGTTCAAACTCCAGTCATGCTATTGTGTTCACTTACAGACAAATACCCTTGGGAAAGGTACGAACCCTCTTATCCTCTCAGCTATGGGTTAAATAGCATCACCGCTGTTCTTCTGAAAGGATGGCTTTGGCATTAAATAACCTATGAAGGTTGATATGCCATTAAACAAAGAAACCAAACCAAACCTTATTTGGAAACAATAATTATTCAAAACTGTTTCAAAATAGATGCAACCCATTAACATGATAATGATTTATTACTAAGACAAGAAACTCAAAAAAAGATTGCATGTCCTGGAAGCTATCATAATAACTATTTAAAAAAAAAACATTGATTTGATATCTCTAGCTCAAAGGATGCATTTTTTACAGGATGTGTTACAAATGACTGCCAGTGTTCGCCAATGGCCTGGGAGACCTGGGTTCAATCCCAGGTCGAGTCATACCAAAGACTTTAAAAATGGAACTTGATACCACCTTGCTTAACACTCAGCATTATAAGGTACGGTTCAAGGGTAAAGTGGAGCAATCCAGGGAATGGAGTAGCGCCCTCCCCTACACCTTGGTGTAGTAGCTATCGAAAATGGAGCCTTCGGGTCACCCTCGACTATGGTCGCTAACTTTACTTTTACTTTACATCTATTTTTAGACACCCGGTAAATAAGTCTATATAACGTTATGGAGATTAAAATAAAAAGAGATGGAAATAAGAAAGGTTCTTACATAAACCTGCTTGATACTATTGAGGTAGTGCAAGTATAAAACTTAAAAAATATTATGATTATGAACACTAGTAAACAATAAGTTTATATAACTTGCTTTTACAGGTTTTGAAAAAGGAAAATAAATTCAGACATCCTAAATTAAAGTGTACAGTAAATATCATTTTTAAATGCAGTAAGCATCATGTTTGAATAGATTGTTTTAAGAATTTGTGTCAGACTTGACTTTTTTACTTCTTTGTCTCAGTTCTTTAAAGTGAGTCAATAAATCCTCTAAAAGTTCCTGGAGATCAGCAGTTTTTTTTATCAGTTATTAATGTTGATAGTATTTACCAACCCCTCCGCTCGGGCAGGATATGACACAAGGTCCATTTTTAAGCGGAGTTTAGCAGGTTTGAATTCAGAGTTTTCCTTCTCCTAGACTAGTTGCCTAACCAAGGCTGAAGAACCTAGTCTGTCCTACTATTTACCCATAGCTGGAGGGAGAATAATTGGATTCATACCTTTCCCAAGGGTATTTGTGCTATGTGAAATGCAATCAGTCTCGTTCAGGATTTGAACTCGTGTCGTCGTGTCCATTTCCTACGACGATAACGACTACACCACGGGCACCTCCATAATGTTGTTATTAATGTTGATGATATTTATTTCAAGTTGTCATGATAACATTAAAATAACCTCAGAATGTACTGCTGGCTGGTTCATTGCTTTTTATAGCATGTCAGCCACTGTTGGGTAATTTTATGTCAAAGACAGATTAATAATAATAGTCACCAATTATATACAGTTAAAAATATATTTTCACAATCATTATTAAATTAATAAACAACTATCTCAAGCAGCTGTATTTGCCCCATATATGGGACCCTAACAGGCACTGAGCCAGATTGAACCTGGGAGTTCAGTTTGGTTTGATTAATTAATTGCATAGTAACTTCTTATTGATTATTCAATGTACCAGATGCAATTTAATGTCATACATAGAATACCCTCTTTTCAGTTGGGGTGAGGAGCTCTACTCTTTAGGAGGGGGTGCATTCAGCATATTCTAGTCCCTACTGACAATTATACGGCTCACTTAGAGGCTACCATCAGTGATCAGTAAGTTTGATGTTGAATTAAATCCTACTTATTATATTTGTATTGTAATTAAAACCTAAATAAGGAGAAGTATTCTGTAATAATCATTAATATCATCTCCTTTCTAAAATTATAATGATTATGGTGAGTGTGAATGTCCATTCTCCCAGTTATTGTAGAAAATTGGATAGGGAATTTTCTTATTCTCTGAATTAGAACATTTTAAGGCTACTACACTAACAAAATTCTCACTATGTTGTGCCATTTTTGCCATGTAATGATAAAGAAAAAAGAAAAGAAAGGATACAGTTGGAGGTGGAAAAAGAAGACAAAAAAGAAAGAGAAAAAAGTTGACAGATTGATTTTAAAGGCTTGTTAACCTGTCTAGGATTATTCCAAGCCTAGAACTTAGGAAATTGCATTAATTGTACATTTACATTTTTTGTATTCTTGTTTTTTAAGATTTTTTTTGTACATGGTATAATCAAATATGAATAATTTTTAAATTGATCTATTTGACCAATAAATATGACCCTGACAGGTACTACCATTCTAGGTTAAAGTGGACCTGGGCATAATGGCAATGAAAGGGTATTGCACACTACCCAGATCTGGAGCCTCACTGTGAGATGCAGTTTTGTGTCATACCCAGGAGATCTTGTTCAGCAGTTGCGGTGGGGGAGTCTTACCCCTTCTGTGGGAATACAGTCAGAATATTCTAAGCCCCATTAACAGGACAAAAAAGAAAAGTGAATAGGAGTATAGAAAGAGAACATTAGAGGAAAAAGAAGAAAAGGAAAGAGGAAAAAGAAGAGAATAGAGCTAAAAGTGGAGAAAAGAGAGTGGAAGAGAAAAAGAAACAGTAAGAGGAAAGGAGAAAGAGAAGAAAAGAGAAGAAGAGTAAAGAGAAGAAAAAAGAGAACAGAGGGAAAAGTGGGAAAAAGGAGAGAAGAAAAAGAGAAGAGGGAAAAAGAAGGCAAAAAAGAAAAAGAAGAAAAGTGAAGAGGAGTAAAAGAAAGAGAAATGGATAAAAAGATGAAAAAGAAGACCACTAAATATTTTGGTTATGCACGTGTAGATTTTGGCGGGATTGGCTATTGGCAGACTGGAAATATTACTGTCTGCTTTGTCATATCCATCAAGTCAGAAGCAGATCAAGTATAGATTTTTGTGCCAGACTCAAATGATAATAAATACAGCAATATAACCACAACCACAACCTCTATCACCACAACTGATGCTCTCTTCTTCTGTTTCACTCTCTTTTTAATTTTTGTTCTCTCTTTCACTACTTGTCTCTTTGATTCTTTTTCTTGCTATACATGAAGGGAAATATATATTTGATTTTCTGAATCTCTCACAATTAGATAATAAAGTTGGTTGGTTGGTTGGTGTTTTATGGCATATCAACTGTAGTGGGTTATCTTATGCCAAATCTTATATATATATATATATATTATATAAAAGAAAAGAAAAAAATTCATTTCTTTGGTGTCATTATAAATTTATTTCTGGTGTTGATGACCAGAATCAGATGTTAAGCAAAAACAAAAAAATTATCTGGGTGTTCTTATATTGCTTCTGGCAAGTATAGAATTTGAAAAAAATTTTAATTTTTTAATTAAAATTTTTTTTAATTAAAATAATTTTTGGCTTAACATCTGATGACAGTCATCATGACTGGAAGTAAATTTATAATAACAGTAAAGAAGTGAATTTTTTCTTTTTATTTTTATATTAAAAAAATTTTGCATATTGAGTATATGTATTCTTAATCCCAAATTAATTATATGTCAATAGCCGTGGGTATTGAGCACTCAAATTGGATACTCCTACCCCTTGGATTTTCTCCTCAAATCAAATATATATATTTATTTTTTCTTTCAAGAGTCCTTATGTTTGTTTTTGATGTTACAATCTTGAAATTTGTTAATGGTCTCTCCAAAGGAGCTATTTGTGGTATACTGTGTACTTTCGGCCCTTATCAGAACCATTATCAAAGTAATGTGTATGTTTATTTCTAAATTAAAGCTGTTTAGTATCTAAATTAAATTATGCCTTTTTTCCTTTTATCATTAAAGTGAGGCTTGTTTATATATATATGTGTGTGTGTGTGTGTGTGTGTGTGGGCTGTAAGCAAATAGTTTGTTGGTAAACATTTTGGTTTGCTTGTGTTTTATGGTATTGGATATTGTGGGTTATTTAACACCAAATCTTTTTTTTTATATATGTGAGTTTTAAGTAAATAATTTGTTGGTAAATATTCTCATTGGTTGGTTAGTGCTTTATAGCATGTCCATATCAACTCTTGTGGGTTATTTAATGCTAAATCTTTATATATATGTATATATATATATAAGTTGTAAACAAATAGTTTGTTGGTAAATATTTTGGTTGATTGGTGTTTATGGCATATTAAACCTTATGAGTTATTTAATGCCAAATTCTTATATATATATATATATATATATATATATATATATATATATATATATATATATGAATTATAAGAGAAGAGCTTGTGGTAACTTTATTTTCAAGTAAGTTGTTACTGGTCATTTGTTTACAGATAGGAATTCTTGAATCAATTTAACTATCACTAATAATTCTATTTAATATTAATCATTTGTTTCCAGCAGTTAAGTGGTTTCAAGTATTGCTATTTTACTCTAATAATTCTATTTATATAATATTGTAATGCAAAATCAGTAATTTACTTACAGCTGTATGGTTTTATATAAGTAATAACAATAATCCTTAGAAAATGATTGAACAGTTTTATTTGACCTGTCGATGGGACCCTAACTGGTACTACCTATCCATGTCTGGGTGGACCAGGGAGTAATGGCAATAAAAGGGTATTTCACATTCCACAAAGCTTTAGGCCTGGAGCCACACAATCAGATGCTGTTTAATCATACCCAGGATGCTTATTGAGG
>CAUZXS010001894.1:0-42500 GCA_963585895.1 Sepioteuthis lessoniana
TATATATATATATATATAAATATATATAAGTATGTATATATATATATATATGTATATATGTATGTATATATATATGTATATATATATATATATATGTGTGTGTATGTATGTATATATACATATACATATATATATATGTGTGTGTGTGTGTGTGTGTGTATATATATATACATATATATGTATGTGTGTGTATATATATATATATATATATATATATACACACACAATGTTTCAAGTTAGTGAAGTGAAGGATGAATATGTAGAATAGCATAGACTTAGGTCATTTCCTTCCTAGTTGTGCCAAGAAGTTATCTGCACCCTCTCTGGCTGTGGTTCACAAACAAGAGTTATGATCTTAAAAGGGCAGACCCCCCCCAATAAATTTACTTGGTAACAATCTATTATGAGACACTTAATGTTATTTGCAATTACAAAAAGATGTAATATCAGAGTTAAATGAAGAACTCTGATGAAGGATCATATTAGACAAGTGATGATTTACCAGGTGAAAATGCAGGCTTCATTTTAGAGAACAAGTGTTCACAGCTGTATCTAGTTCCAAACATGCTCACTACTTACTGGGTGTGGGTGATAAGGTTAGGGAATTGTCCAGATGGAAATGCATGGTTCATATAGAAATTGAGGATGTGGCAAGGACTTCAAATTTTCTGAATGCCGAAGATCAATGAGTTCTATCTGCAGTTGTGGTGGTACTTCTTCACTGTCCACATCAAAAGGCAAAGAGAAAATTTTGGGTGCAGGGCAATGTGTGGCCTGTGGGCCACAGGTTATGGACCCTTGTATTGGAGGTATGTAATGCTACATCTTCCATATTTTCTATATTGTAAACAGATGTAAACTAGCTGGCAAAATCTACTTCTGTAGCTAATTACCTACCCTCATCTTTAAGTTTTGGTGTGCAAAAGGAAAAGGCATACATAAACCCTCCCCATATATTAGAATCAACTGGTGAACTTGTCTCTCTTTGATGACCTTACTGCAATTCCTTCCCCTACCAATCACTCTGTACACTCTCACCAAAATAGTAATTACTGATAATTTTATTTCTTTAGTCCATAAAATTCAACTCTATTTAACAAGGAGATGTGCATATAAAGTGTGATATATATATTTCAAGATCTAGAAATTTTTAAAACTTTAAAGAAATGTGTACAGCTGAATAACTTGCATAATAAAGTGATTTAATCTTGGTATGTCAACTGTTCTAGGTGAAGAAAACTGAGTTCTAACCTATTAAACTCTGCTTCAAAAAATTGACCTTGTGTTACATCCTATTTGTGTGGAGGGCTTGGTAAATACATATATAATAAAGTGAAGATGCCAAGGCAAAACAATGGCAATTTGAAAAAAAAAAGCAAAACCATTATAAAACCTATCTTGATACGTCTATAACATTTTTTTTGATTATATAAAACTAAATTGTGCTGTATATCACTCTCTATACTTAGCAGGCCAAGCTGAATGTAAATTTTTCTTGTATCATAAATTGATTTGATTTTAGATGGAGGACATTAAAAGAAATAAGATGATGTCGTTTCACATTATATGAAAGGAAGAGTTTCAACACATAAAAAAAGTTGATGCAACAACTGTTGATTGCCAAGGAGACTATTTTGAAGAAAATTAAAGTACTTCAAATTTCCATGATCATATATCACATGACTGTAGTTAAAGATGGTGGAATGCAGTGATGGTCCATAAATATCAGTATTTATTAACACGGCCAAGATGTTTTATTGCTTACAATCTAAAATTATTTTCAATGTTCAACCGAAAGTTGAAGGCATCAAAAGAAGAATTAATTTTATGAAAAATATTGGATATCATAAAGTTTATTTAAAATAAAATATTATTTTCCGAGCTTGAATAAATCTATTTAATTTGTTCAGTTTGTTTTGTAATTATCATCAAGGCATGCTAATAGCACGGATTCTCTTGACTCTCTTTTGCCATCTATCTCTATTGAACCTTGCTCTTAGTAAGTTTTCTAGACGGCACCCAGTGCTCACACAGAGCTGATGAATGTATGTTTTTACTGTGAACCAACAGTGGTATGTCCATGTGTAGGAGTTCATAGGAGAATGTTGCTTATAAGATCATTCTAACTTTTCCAGCAGTGTCCAAACATGTCTTGTTCATCTTACTTGGATGGTTAATGAGATAGATTGTAAGTGGCTGTACAGCTATTTTGAAAGGTGCTGCTTCCAGGGTGGTGCTACTATTCAATGACATAGCTACAACTTGGAAGAATTCCTGTTTCATTTTATCTGGTCAGATTTCTATATGGTTGTTAACTTGTCTATAACCATCCATGCTTTACCCATGCATATATTGACATTGCTTTCAGTAAATGAGATATTTCTACCAAAGGATGTGTACTAGTGAACACACAATGTGTGTGCCTGTGTGTGTGTATATATACAAGGGTAATTCAATAGATAAGGTGAGTATTGCTTAAGGTGTTTGCAATAGGAAGCTCTTTTCAAGGAAATCAATAGTGATGAGTACTTTTATATCCTGAAGGACTGTCGGCATGGCCTTCTTTAGTGAGTGCTGTGCTCAGAACTTTTTCTTTACCTGAGAGTCTGTATGTTTCCACTCCATGGACTGTATTTTCAACTCAAGCTCATTGTGGCAAACTCATGTTTATTTAATTTGTCAAGAATTTTATGCCTTAAACATGCTTCTCATACATTTTACACAGTCTCCTGTAAATTTCATATGGTTTGCAATTCTGAACCACCAAAAATTTGAAGACAGACCTCTATTTAAGCCTGGAGCATGGTTTTAATTTTCCACCATTTTGAATAGCCTCAAAACATTTTTCCAATAAACTAATTTCAAACAATACAGAGTTTACATTTATGGAAAAAATTCCTGGTAAAAAAGTACTTTGCTTTCTTCCAAAAATTTCACATTTGTTTGGTTCTTTGTTTAATACCAGATCAACCATCATGAGTTATTTAATTCCAAAGCCATCCTTGTAGAGCAGCAGTGATACTATCTAACCCATAGTTGTGGGGAGGGGGGATAAGAGGGTTCATACCTTTCTCAGGGAAATTAGTCTGAAAGTGAATGTAATAGCACGACTGGTTTTAAAACTTGCTTACCTTGAGGCCTCTGTCCTGTACTTTAGCCATAATGCCATGAGAACTCACCCCACTGCTTATTTAATAACTTTTGTATATGTGAATGGGAGTTTAAAATATTTTACCAACCCCTCCACACAAGCAGGATGTAACACAATGGTCTATTTTTCAAGCAGAATTAAACAGGTTTGAATTTAGAGTTTTCCTTCTCCTAAACTGGAATCATACCAAGGTCAAATAGCCTAGTCTACCCTTTTTATCCATCGCTGGAGGGAGAATAGTTGGATTCATACCTTTCCTAAGGGTTTGAGCATAATGTGAAATGCAAACAGCCTTGTCTCTGATTTGAACTTGTGTTGTCATGTTCATTTCCTATGAATGTAACCATCATACCACAAATGCTTATCTATATAATCTGAGGAATCTGCTCTAAGGATTAGACTATTAAGTAATAATCCAAGGGGTGGAGTATCCAGTTGAGTGCTCAATGCCAATGTCTATCGACTGTATAATTAATTTCATATTAAAATTCATATGTAGGGTGAAAACATTTTTATAAAATTGAGAAAAAAAAAATTCAATTTAGTGGTTTCATTATAAATTTATTTCAGTTCTATAGTGACCCTCTTCATATATATATATATATATATATATATATAATAACAGTGTATGGTTGTCACTATCTCACTTGGTGGGTTTGTAGCCAACCAAATGTGGTATAGTTTGGAGAGTGCTCAATGTCTGCGATAAACCTATTATAAAATAATAAATAAATATATATTAGTTTTTATTTATATTTATTCAATAGCATGGATGTTTATCTATGCCACACACACACGTATGTGTGTGTGTGTGTGTATGTTTTGGAAGTTTATGCAGATAATGATTACTGACAATTCTTTGAATGAATTACTGAATCATCTTGTGCTTCTGAATGATATTATTATTGATCTCCCATTACTTTTGCCCCACCCTTGATGTAGGTATAAGTTCTTAAAAGATGTAATGTTAAAAATCACGTTTGAGTGGATTTAAATGTTGGTTTAAATTTGGCAAATGGACTAATGGTAAATTAAGAATATTTCTTACGATTAAGAATCGAATATGATTCCTGTTTGAATTGTATTAAGGATTTCTTCTCACTGGTAAAGATTAAAGAACATGCTAGCTGAAATATTCATGACCAATTGGATTTTTGGCTTGTAGTGCATCACATGGAGACTAAAGTTTATAGTAGGAAAATCAGTTATTTTTAGAGAATGATTGGATTAAAAAGGTGTTGCCACTTTCCTCTAGCGTAATGGTTATCATTGTTAGAAATGAAATCAGCAACCCAAGTTCAAATCCTAGACGAAGCTGTTGGTGTTTCACTTTACGCTAATCCTCTTGTGAAAGATATGAATCCATCTGTTCTCCTTCCAACTAAGGGTAAATAGTTGGGCTGGCTCTGTTCTTTAGCCTTGGTCAAGCAAGCAGTCTAGGAGAAGTGAACCTTGCATTACATACTGCCCATGGTGGAGGGGACAGGTAAATATATACCATCTCTGTTCACTGATTGGCTAGTTATGTACTATTTTATTATTGGTTAGAAAAGATGGAGGTTAAAGTTAAAATTGTGTTGTGTTCCTTCCACATGTTTATATTTTGAAGTTATTTACTCACCTTAGCTTAAGAGTATGAAGTACTCAGTTAGAATCACTCTCACTATTAATAGTTTGTTAGCCTAGCTTGTTAACCATTATATCACAAAAGGCACCTCAAGTTATATGCTAAGTTTAGCTTAGCTAGGTACTAGGACAGTAAGGTGGGGGATACCCAGTGAGAATCTAATTTACTAACCGTTGTATGCTAGTAGCAATTATCAGTTCGATATGCTTGCTTACCTTTACTCAATGCACCCCCAAAACTAAGTTCAGATAGAGTACTGGGTTGCAAGTATGGGGCACTTAGTGAGAATCAAAATCACCACTCCATAATTATTGGTTTGCTAAGCATTATTCTGCGATGAAGTGTCCAATCTGTATTTGTACTAAGATTAAAAAAAAAAGAAAAAGGGGGTTTCTTTCAAAAGTTTTTTTTTTTTTTTTTTTTTTTTTTTTAATATTGAAACATAAGGCTCTCTAAAAATATATATTCAGGTTTGTACCTTAGATTGGTTCATAAGATGCAAACATTTTTTTTTTAATATTGAAACATAAGACTCTCTAAAAATATATATTCAGGTTTGTACATTAGATTGGTTCATAAGATGCAAACATTTTTTTTAAATATTGAAATATTAGGCTCTCTAAAAATATATATTCAGGTTTGTACATTAGATTGGTTCATAAGATGTAAACATTTTTTTTTAAATATTGAAATATTAGGCTCTCTAAAAATATATATTCAGGTTTGTACATTAGATTGGTTCATAAGATGCAAACATTTTTTTTTAAATATTGAAACATTAGGCTCTCTAAAAATATATATTCAGGTTTGTACATTAGATTGGTTCATAAGATGTAAACTTTTTTTTTCTTGTACAACTTATAAGTACATAAGTATGACTAGTTCTTTATAATTTGGTTTGAAACTAATATTCTTCACTTGGACATGAATTTTAGGAGCAAGTATTAGTTTGGGGTGAGAATACTTATAAATTTTACAATATTTTAGTACATGCTAGTTTGTAGTACCTATATCACATGACCAAAGCAGTTAAAGCCATAATAAGTACCCACTGTGCTTGATAGTATTGTGGCAGCTTGTGTACTGACATTGTGCTTTGCTTCATCTCGTGTTTAGTTTAAAAGCCACTCAGATGAACATAGTCTCATTTGGGAACTTATGCCTTACAATTTCAAACTGGGGCATAACTTCTCAGAAGGATCCAAAAACATTTGTTGTGTGAAGAATGAAGGCACACTTGATCACAGTACAGTAACCAGATGGTTGAAAAAATTTCACTGGGGTTTGTCAAAAGAACTGTGAATTCCAAAGCATACTCCAAGCCATAGAGGCAACTCCAATGAATAGCACTTGAGCTTGCTATCTCAAATTTCAGTGTGGTTTGTCACCTTCACAAACTCAGCAAAAGTATCCATTGCTACCAAATTGTGTCTCATGTTACCAAAATATTACAAAACTTTTGACTCCCCCTTGTAATTGTGGTTTTTCTCTCATCAACTTTAAAGCAGAATATCTGAGCCTAGAAAAAAAGAAAAATATAATCTGTATATTGTTGCCAACAATAAACAAATTTATTTATTTCAATAGTATAGAACTCTGAAGTCCTGAAATGGAATTCTTTGAAGGTGTTTTAAGCTGCTAATTGGTTCTTAAAGACCTTCACTTGTAAGAAGTTTAGGTGCTTCAAAAAAAGTGGTATTTAGTGAGATTGAGTGATATAGTTTTGTAGCCCAGGTTGTTCAATTTCAGTGGAGTTGTTTGCAAGACTTTCATTTGAAGAAGAAAAAAAAAGAATTTTCTCTTTTTTTTTTTTTTTTTTTTTTTTTTTTTTTTTAATGACAGAAAAAGACCAAACTCTCAGGTATCAAATAACCTGTTTCTGTTGTGTTCTGGCAGGACTACTTGAAAGAATATCTTCCCCACTCACTAAAAACAAAAAAAAAAAAATTCTTTAGAACACAGGTTAGATTCTCTCTCTCTCTCTATTTTATTTATTTTATTTTTTTATTTTAAAACTTTTTGTGTAATTTTTACTTTGACAAAGATCTTTGACACTCAGATTTAGGATTTGTATTTTTTTATCTTTCTTTATTTTCAATGTTACTAGAAGGGATGCTCCAAAAGTAATACCTGTTATTTATTTTCCATGGAAACTACAACAACACTGTTTGACAGACCAAGTTTTCGTTTTCAAAACACTATTTGCATAATGATTATTGCTGTAGAAAATGTAATTGATGAACTAAGTTCAAACCCTAAACAAGGCTGTTTGTATTACACTTCATGCTAATGCTCTTGGGAAAGACATTAACACATATGTTCACCCTCCAGCTATAGGTAAATAGCAGGGCAGACTGGGTTCTTCAAACCTTGGTTAGGCAACTAGTCACACCGAAGGAAAACTCTGAAATCAAAACAGGCTTTACTCCACTGGAAAATTGATCTTGTGTCACATGCTGCTTGTAACAAAGGGGTCGGGTAGATACATTGTGTTGAGCTGCTAGCACAGATCTCCCTGACCCTCTCCCACCACCCTTTTCTCCCATCCATCGGCTCTAGTTGGTCTTCAAGGCTACATTCTACACAGAGCTGTTGTATGTAGGTTCTAGCTGGTTCTCCTGTCTTTACTCATCCATGTGAAGGGGTCCACAGAAGTATGTCACTTATGAGTTCATCCCTACTTCTCTAGCAGTGTCCTGCATGTCTGGTTTGTCTAACTTGGATAGTTTTTGTGATGGGTGGTAAGTGGCCCTACAGCTGCTGCTTTGTGTGGTACTGCATCCAGGACTTGTTCAATATTGCTCACAGCATTCTTGTGTAATTGCCATCAAGCTTTTCTCCATTCGTTTAGTTAGCTTCCATGTAGTGCATCCATACAGCAGTATCAACATGACTGCTGCTTGGAAAAAAACTGTTTCATTTTATTCTTCAGGTCTTACTTCCATTTGACAGATAGCTGTCATACAAAATACTACTTTTTTTTTTTTTTTTTTTCCCAATCACCACTATTGGCAATATGTATTTTCAGAAATGATGAATTGGAAATTTCATTCCATACTTGTAAGAGGATGCTCCAAAATTAAGGCCTCTTATTTTATGTTGTCCCACACCATCAGAGATAGTTGGTGGTGATATGGCAGTAGAAGTTGAATATTTCATATGGTATGTTCTTGAATTCCATCATGTTATGAAATTTGGATTCATTGAAAATTAGTGAACATTTATGAATACCTAATAGGGTATGTGAATCATAGGAGTGGGTAATGTAAGTCACAAGCCATGTTCAACCCCCAAAATCAATAACACTTTGATCAGCTCTTCTGCATGATGAGATGGATTAAGCAGACTTTTTTTATCTTTCTATTTCAGTTGCTTTTTAATCATAACTCATTTGACAGCATTATGAGAATAATCTAACCCCAGAGATTAAATAAAGGGTTTAGTTTGAGATTCCCAGAAGGTTACCATGACAGATACTTGAAGAAAGCCAGAGGATACCCACTACCTAAATATTGTAGCAATAATAACCAAGATGAAGACTGGAGTCAAAATACATCAGTGTATAATAGTCAATGTTTGCCAACATCCTAACTACTATTTTATTTACCTTTTTGTCTTAGATGAAGCATTCTTCTTCTTCTTAATAATAATTTTGACTAGTATTTTCAATCTTTTTCTTTTTTAATCACAGTTCCTTGGGTCATCAGGCACAGATCAAAAATAACTAAAAAAAACTGATTTAAAACCCACTCTCTGTTTTTAACCTTCCAACTGAGCTACTAAAAGCTTCAGGTTTTAAGAAGCTCAAATGGAACCTATAAACTCATTCCTTATTCTGTTTCTTGATCTCTCTGTGCCATGTTTGTTTTTATACTAGTAGTATCTTATTTTCAATTGGTTTTAAGACGCTTAAATCAAACCTATAAACTCATCCCTTACTCTATTTCTTGATCTTTCTCTGTGCTATAATTATTATTTTTTAATTACTAGTTGTATCAATAGCATATTTTATTAATTTTTATGTTGTACTGTCAATCGTTATCTGTTAGTACTAATTGGATTGTTTCTCAGTACAGTCATTTTGAGGTTGATTGTTGCCCATCTTTGATAGATAGTGTCTATTCTACTTTTCTATAGGAAGTACATTGTAAAATGCTTATTTCTAAATCTGTATTCAATTAACTATTTCTACTGAGCAAATTTGGTTGTTAAATTTTAAATTGGTCAATGTTCTTCTCTTGTTATATAGCTCTCATAAAAAGAATTGTGACATTTAAAGAAAAGAAAAAAAAGGATCCAAAGTATTGAAGGTACGTGGAGCATTCCATTTAAAGTTATGTTTGACTATCAAGTATTTTCTATTTTTTGCCCAAATCTCAGATTTTGTGTTTTCTTTAAATTTTCTCATGATACTCTGTCATGTGCTCAGCTATTTTAGTAATTTTATATTCATGGAAGTTTTAAATGACAACATTTTATTTAGACTTGTTTTAAAAAAAATATAAGCAATGGTCCCAAGCAGGAGAGATCATATGAGTGCTTTCTATTAAAGTAAAACTCTGTTTATTTTTGCCATTTGAGATTTCAGGGCAAATACTGAAAAAAGATAGTGTGGTTTTAGAAGAAACTTTGCCCTTTTTTTTTTTTTTTTTTTCCCCCCCAAATTCTTTCTCTTTTAGAAAGTTCTACTGTTTCTTAGACTTTTCTGTTTTGGGCTGTGGGAAGATACTCTGAGAAGAATGTTTTTTGAAAGGAGTAGTTCTTTACATCTTAAAGTTCATCCTGTCAGTGATACTTTGAATATGCCAATTGCATCATCTGCAGAGAAGTGAGCGAGACCCCCCCCTCACACACACATAAAAGTTGATATTCTATTAAACAAAGAAATTGAACCAAGCCAAACTATAAGACCCTTACCAAAAGGGGTGTCCTGTGTATAACACTAAACTGCATCTTAGACCTGCAGTTAGTCCAACTTATGGGTCAGTAGATTGGTTTGAAAATTATTGGTATTGGAAATACTTGAAATATATAACTGCGTAAATAAATTATTATTATGTAATTAGACTTGTTACTTGAAACCATATAATTGCTTTCAAATTATTTGTATTAGGAATATTTGAAACTGCAAATTATTAGTATTACATTGGAATACTTGAAACCATATAACTGTACAAGCAGCTGATTATAGAATAGGAATTCTGTTTAACTATTAGTTATTGTTACTAGTTAACCTCTTATTACACCTAATTTATAAATTTTATATATTAAAAACTGTATATGTTGGGATCAGTACTATATGTGGAGTCATTCATTGCCATTACTTGCTGATCCACTAACTTGAAGTGGTAGTATCTGTTAGGGTTCCACCTATGTTTGAAACTTATTAGTATTTGATAGGAATACTTTAAACCTTATAATTGTTATCAGACAAATGATTGTTATTTTTTCAATGTTAGTTTTTCATACTAGTTTTAACTGAAGCCTGAGTGACAGCAAGTCTCCTCAGGTTCCCCAGGATAGCTAAGTATTTCAGCCAATCTTAACAGTGTGGTGATCTGGATTTTAAAAAAAAATGTTTTTTAAATACCTGATTGATCTCCAGTTTCCTAATTTTTTTTTTCTAGGCTTCTGGGGACTATTCCATGGACACAAACTATAATTAGTATCACTATCATCTTGATGTTCCACAGTTTCTTCTGCTCTCCAGCAAGATCTAGGCATTTGTCTATATTCTTGTTTTCATTTTTCACTCTGGTCTGCAGGAACAGCAAAATCCACTAGTTGGTAAATTCTTTTATCATTATTATGATTATTATAGATATAAATAGTTACTTTAAACTATGTTGAAAATATACATAGTTATGCTTACAGCTGAATCCAATTTCGACATTAAATAACCCATGAGGAGTTGATATGCCCTTAAACCAAACCACTTAGCAGTTGTTGACACTGAGTATAAAAAGTAAGTTACTTCCTCTCTAAGCTATTGATTATAAACAATATTACCACCACCAGCAACATAATGAACATGTAATTCATGATCAATTTATGTAATTTAGTACTTTATGATCAATATCATCAATCGGCTGCAGCTGTAAAGTGCACCAACTGCATTTCTGCAGAGGGGTAAGACTCCCCCAATGAGTGTCTTGAATATGAACAATCTGATGGTGAGGCTTAAGTAATGTTTGAGCTTTGGGGAATGTAGAATACCCTTCATTGCTATTGCTCCCCAGCTCACTCTGGCCTTGAGTGGTAGAACCTGATAGGGTCCTATCTATAGGTCAAATAGAACTGTTTGACACTTAAACTGAGTGCAAACAAATGACATGCTAAACTGAATTGCTTGAAATAGAACCGTTTGATCATTTAACTGTGTGTAAACAAATGACTGATATTTAATTAAATTGTTAGTTAAATGTTTTCAAGTATTGCTATTTAATACTGTGTGCAAACAAATGTTTAATAGTAAATAGAATTATTCATATTAGATAGAAATAAGTCAAACCATTTAACTGTGTACCAAAAAAAAAAATGTTGGCTCATTTAAAAATGTTATTTACAAATTTGTTAGAAATCGAATATCTAATATATATATATATGTATAAAAAGGATTTGGCATTAAATAACCGACAGTGGTTGATATGCCATAAAACCAAACCAAACCCTCCAGCATATCCTTGGTACCAGTTAGGGCCATATTTATAGATTAAGTAGATCTGAGTAGCTAATGTTTAAAATGATTTTCAACTGCCTTTATTGATTGGTTTTTATTAGGATGAGCTGAAAAGTTCATAGGTTGATATCATATTTTCATTGACATAACTCCCAGGTCCACTTTCATCCAAAGTGGTTGTACATATTAGGTTCTCATTTATAGGTTAAGTACCAATGTTCTAGCAAACTATTAATATTTACTGCGTGCAAGCAAACGATTGCTATTAACTGTGTGCAAGCAAACATTTGATATTAAATTAAATAAGAATACTTGATAAATCAAAATACTAATGTATTATTCATACAGTTAAATGGTTTCAAGTATTACTATCTAACACTAATAATTCTATTTCATATCAATCATTTCTTAGCATATAGTTGAATGGTTTCAGGTATTGCTAACACTATTAGTTTTATTTACATATTGTTAAATGGTTCCAAGTAATGCTATGCAATACCAATAATTCAATTTTTGCACACAGTTAAATGGTTTCAAGTATTCATATCTAACACAAACAATTCTATTTAGCATTAATCATTTGTTTGCACACATTTAGATGGTTTCTAGTATAGCTATGTAACACTAACAACTCAATTTTACACACTGTTAAATGCTTACACATATAAGATTTTTAAGTGAACAGTTTGGTGGTAATTTTATTTTTTAGTGAGTTAGAGCTAATTTTTTTAGCACACAATTAAGTATTGCTATTGTTCTTGCAGTTACATGATTTTAAGTGTTATTATCTAACACTAATTCTACTTTGTATTAATCAATTAAGCAAATATGATGAAGTTAAATAAGAATACATGATAAATTGAAATACTAATGTTGAATAGCAATACTTTTGACTGTATGCTAACAAATGAGCTCTTATTTATTTAAAAGTAATGTTACCTACAAATTATTCCCTTACAAATAATGCATATCAAAACATGATATGACATTAAATAACTCACCAGGGTTGATGCACCATAAAACAACCAAAGCTAATCAAACCAAGCTAAACCAGTCTGGATGTTGTTTGTTCATTCAGGAATATGTCATGTAGCAAAGATATAGTTGTAAAGGACCATGTGGGAAATCTACATGTGATCTGAGGCTACTGGCAGCTTGTCATGCCAACTGTTGTTGATGGTTAAGAACCATTTGCTAGATATTTTCTCTTTCTGCCTGCTTAATCGAGTTGACCTTTCTTTATATAGTGAATGAGTGGCTCAGATGAGATTAGCATGCTTTGGTTTGTGATTGGTCGAAAAATATTTTCATGACTCTTTAATTTTCTCTTGTCCTGGAAGTGGGTGTATAAAGCCTGTTGAATTTTGGTCCTACTTTGCCATTTGAGTGGTAGCTGTTTAGGTGAGCACTGTGATGGAACCCCCTCAATTGCTGTGTGTGCATCTGCTCATTGTGCATTATGTGACCCCTAGCTGTGGTCACTGGAGTTTTGAAGATGCTCAAAGTAGTGTCACAAAAGAAAAGGAAAAAAACAAGATTTGATGCTCATGAATGGCAGGGGTCACTTTAGGACCTTTGTTACTAATTATATCCCCCACCACCATGTGCAGCACAAATTCCAACTTGCTCCTGCAGTGTTTTGGGAATCACTAACAACTAAATATCTTTCATGTCTCTCTGGTCACTACCAGTGAAGTGACTCCCACTTGGACTGAATTCCAACTGCTAGTTTTCAAAATTTGACTATATATAGCTCATAACTCTTTATATTACCAGATACTGACCATCCTAATTAAAGTACTAAGGAGATGGCTAATCTCTTATCTACTAGTCAGCACCAAAAATTGTGCCTAACAAAGGAGATAAAAATGAATCTCCATTATCCTGAACTTTTGACTAACATTAACATGCACATACCTTGGGCTCTATATGGAGATTTATATATATATATATATATATTCACACCCATATGTCCACCATGATATACATACGCATATTCACACACATCCACACCCTTAACAAACTCAAAATTTCCTTCCACACACACAACTATGTGAATACATCTTGGCTTACTTTTTCGACTATTGACCCCTTCATGGATTCCTTAACTCCCCAGGCATGTACCTAATTTGCACTTAATGGCATGCATCTAAGAACAAGTTGAGTTTTTCTTCATAACATTTTTCAATCCCATCTTTAATTGCTGGTCATTTGACATCTTCCCCAATGGTATATGATTTTCCTCTCTTTCATAAATTAAGGTAGATTGTGTATGCTGTCGTCAATCCTCCTTCATTATCAGCACTGGTAGAAACTTTAAGAATTTCTTTAGATTTGGTTGATTTCTAAATTTTTCTTTTAGTAGCTTTTAAAAAAGTGAAGATTTTTGTTCTTTTCAGAATGAATCCTTTCAAGATGGTCTTTAAGCTTTGCAAGTTTCATTGCATCATTACTGAAAATCTTTTCGCATATCAAACATGTAGAAATTGTTTCATTGGTAAATTAATGTACAAATCCAAATTTCAAATATTCTGATGAATATTGTCTGCACTTCTTAACATTAATGACTGCCATTGTGCCTACTAGAAATGGGCAATTTTAAACAGTAAATACACAGCTATCAGTTCACTGACACCACTCTAATAGCTACAGGTATTTGAGTATATATTGGCTGTCTTCTGACCAGTTGGTGCCAACAGATATTTGATGGTGGCTCTGGCCAGCAAGCCTGTGTTACATACTGGGCGCTGAGTTGATCTATCTTGGTAATAAGCTGACCAAGCTGAGAATTGTATATGACTCATATGTCTCTGCCTATTTCAGCCCAGTCGGCTGGGACTGTAAAATACACTGACTGCATCTCTGCCAAGGGGAAGACCCTCCCCCATGAGTGTTTTGGATATGACACTAAATAATCTGATGGTGAGGCTCCAGTAATGCTGGAGCTTTGGGGAATGTAGAGTACCCCTTCATTGCCATTGCTTCCAGATCCTCTGTCTTGGAGTGGTAGCATCTGATAGGGTCCTATCTATGGGTCAAATAGAACTGTTTTACATTTAAACTGAGTGCAAGCAAATTACTTATGCTAAACTGAATTGTTAGAAATAGAACTGTTTGATTATTTAACTGTGTGTAAGCAAATGACTGATGTTTAGTTGAATTGTTAGTGATACATAATATTTGGAACCATTTAACTTTGTTGGCTTATGCTAGATTGAATTGTTAGAAATAGAACTGTTTGATAATTTAGCTGTGTGTAAACAAATGACTAATGTTTAAGTGAATTGTTAGTGATACATGGCAATATTTGGAACCATTTAATGAACGAGTAATGTTGAATTGGATAACTACTGTTAAATAGCAATGCTTGCGACCACTTCATTGTATTCAAACAAATGACTGATGTTAAATTGTGACTGTTATTTAGCAATACTAGAATTTAGGAGGTGCCTGTGGTGTAATGGTTATCATTGTAGGAAATGGACACGACGACACAAGTTCAAATCCTTGACGAGACTTCCCATAGCACTAATACCCTTTGGAAAGGTATGAATCCAATTATTCTCCCTCCAGCTTTGGGTAAATAGTAAGGCAGACTAGGTTCTTCAGCATTGGTGAGGCAACTAGTCTAGGAGAAGGAAAACTCTGAATTCAAACCTGTTAAACTCCGCTTAAAAATTGACCTTGTGTCACATCCTATCTGAGCGGAGGGGTTGGTAAATATATATAGCAAGACTAGAAACCATTTAACTGTGTACAAAAATGAGCTCAGGCTTGTTTAAAAATGTTAACAACAAAATGTGTTTACAAATCATATATATTTGGTATATATGTATGAACCAGACTTGACATTAAATAACCTACAATGGTTGATATGCCATTAAACCAAACCAAGGCAAACTCTCCCTTTGTGTATTTGTAGTGGTTGGAATGTTTCTGTGTGTTTACTTTTACTCTCCATTGCTCTACACTCAGTTGGGTTCTCTCTCTGCTGCAGTCTTTGATGATCCTGTAAGTGAAAGAATTGTTGCTACTGCCTTTGTGTAACTGTAGTTTTGTATGTCCGCTAACTACATTGGACAGTCAGCAATATATGTATCAGAAAGTTGTACTTTATGTATTTTTAATTCCTATACAAACGTGAATTTTCAACCCTAAAAATTCAATTGACTCTGCCGTTTATTGACCCCCTTTTAATCCCTTAACATTTATCAACCCCTTGAACAGTTCCATCAACCCCAGAGGTTGATATCGTCCATTGTGGAGACCTCTGATTTTGGCCCCTTTATTTATATATATATATATATATATATATATATATATATATATATATATATCTCTATGGCCCAAGACCAGAAGTCTCCAAAGTGGTCAACCATAGGTGTGTGTGTGTGTATGTATGTATGTATGTATGTATGGTCATGTTGCTACTATACACATAGATCTAACCCTATATATTGCCACATCAAAGGCCCATTGTGTCACAACATTTCCATTTGGGTTATTGAGAAGAGTTCTGGCAGGTTTTGATATGTCCTAGCATTCAACTCACACAACATGAAAATCTCTCAGAATCATCCCTTTGAAGACTGGACAGTTTACAATTACTATCTTAGGGACTTATAAAGAAATAAGTTTAAATGTAAATTGTCAAAAAGACTGTTGCATCCTTTTGGAAATACCCTGTACATGAGGAAACATTTCTGTTACTTACTCTGAAATTAATTTATGTAACTTAATATTGTTATGAGCTATCTCCAGTTAATACTTCTTATATATCCTTGAAGTCTCAGCATATTTTTGTATTGACACAAGATTAAAATCTACCTTCAAGGCCAGTATGTTTAGCTTATTGGAAGACGTTCCTGTTTATCTATCATATTATGTCATTTAGTTGTCATATCCTTGGTACACTAAATATAAATTCTTTGCATACTCTTTGATAAATGAAGTTTCTTCTCTCCAAAACTGATTTATAACATGACAGCAATAAATGAAACATTAAGGTATATCAAAAGTATTATTTTTCTAATGAACTCAGAGATCATGAGGAACATTTTAAGAGTTCCCATATGGTTTATTTTGAAACATATGTAATGTTTTACGTGAGGTTTCTTTCAATGATCCCATCAACTCTGTTTGTAGGATTCTGAATATACTTACTGTATCTTCTACTGTGAGGTAAGACACCCCTATCTCCACAGACAAATGTGTATTGATAAGTATGACATTAAATTACATCTGGTGGTGAGGCCTTACTTCTGGAATTCTATGGAATATATAGAGTATCCCTTCATTACTATTACTCCTAGGTCCATCCTGACCTGGAATGTGGATAGTGATTGGTCTCTGGTCCAGGAATGGTCAAATTAATGTGTGGGTGTGTGTGTGTGTGTATATATATATATATATATATATATATATATATATATATAAGATGGATTTGTAGTGAATCTGACAGTATGATAGAAATATGTGGAAAGTTGGATAAATCAAACACTTAACTCAAATTTTGATATGTGATATTTTGTTCAGGTTTATTTCATCTCGAACTTCCTCAGACCTGAAGAAGTTGAAGATGAAATTAAGCCAATTGAAATATCACACATCTAAATTTGAGTTAAGTGTTTGATTTATCCAACTTTCCATATATTTCTATCATATACTGGCCTATTTAGTAGTAGTGCATTGTCTGCCAACTGGATACTAGTTGGAATCGGTGTCACCTTCATGTTCCAGTTTTTTCAGCCCTCTGTCAAGATCCAAGTATCTGTCTATCTTTTCATTTTCTTTTATTTTCAGTGTGGTAAGCTGGAAAAAACAATCTACATCAGTATTATTATTGTTGTTGTTCTACACTCTAGAGTAGTGACTTCTACAGAATGGTAGTATCTGTTAGGGTCCCATCTATAGACTAAATAAATCCATGACCCATAAAGAGTTGATATGCCACTAAACAAAAACCAAACCAACATTGAAAATATAGTTTTATTTTGTAATCAAATTTTTATGAATGAACCAAATTTTGGCATTAAATAACCCATAAGGAGTTAATATGCCATTAATTAAACCAACCAATCCATGATCCTAGCTATTCTGAAAGCTTTCAAGTGCTGATGAATGGGGTCTCCTAATTTGTTTTAAATCATCATAACTAACTACTGATGTTCATCTAACTCTAGGTTTTATTTCAAGAGGCAAGCAGCCAACTTTGAAACACTTAAACAAGCTTTTAGTAATATGGCCAAAAATGGTTTCATTTCCTGATTTCTATAAGCAGCTTTAATAGCTTGGAGGTCCAGTTGAAAATAATACCTAAAAAATGCCAGAATCTTAATGTTTTTGTCAAGGATTATGCCATTTAAAACAAAAGTTTCTGCTGTATAATATTGATGATAATATTATAGCTAAGACATGGTCTTTAGCTGTGTAAATGAACCCAGCTTTGGAGTATTAAGATTTCTTTTATAAAAATTCAGCCACCATAAGGTACTGTGAAAGGTAGCAATTACCTAGATTTACCGGTTTAGAAGGTATTTAACTAACTTCCTACCAAGTTAATAAATGATACACGGTTGTTTTATAGTGGGAAGCCATGGACATATAAGGACTCATGTGCACCTGATCCAAAAAATGTTTAGTCCTGTTGGTCTTCTCCTTTTAGGGCACCTCAACTGCCAACCAATAAACTCAACCTTGCAAAGCTGGTATAGCCTGAGGGGTAAAAGCCCCCTGAGACCAGATGATTATCAACTATTCACATATGCTGCAAAGTGACAGTCAAGGAGTTGATATACTACAACAAAAACAGTGTCTATTCAAGACAAAGCATTGAAATAATTTAATAAGTAGTGTAGTCTATGCCATTCTCTAAATAGACACTTTGATATTCATTATTTAACATAAAGGTCTGTAAAAATATTTCTTGATAGAATCTAATAAAATTGGATTTGAGTTTATCAAATGCTCTTTCTTAGTGTTTTATTCTTTTTGAGAGGGAGTATTGTAGATTTTATCTCATAACTTGCTCAACTGCATATGTATTTTTTATTTAAATTTTAAAATTAAAAACGTCAATACTTTTGATCACAACTTTGTAAATGTTTTCTTGAAAAACTGAATTTTGACCAGTCAGGAAAAAGTTTGATCATTTTAATGGCTTTAAGTGTTCACTTAAGCTTGTTTGGCTTATTTTTGAGAAGCAGAATACATTTTTTTCTCTTCATTTAAATATACAAATGTTTCATTTTGAGTAGTCACCTCTACACTGAGGTTATTTCAGCAGAATGAGTGTAACATGTACATCTAATTCCTTACCAACTTTGACTGATACTATAGATGTAGAACTGTATGAAAAATAGCTGCATAGCAGCACTTTATCTTGCAGTTAAACCTGTCATTTTTTATTAGTGCTTTTCTTTTTCTGCCTCAATGCGCTTTTGTATCTTCATTTGAAACTTGGACATTTTTCTTGAGATGCAAAAATCTGCACTTGGATTTCATAAACATCTGCAGTATTTTCAATTGGAATTTTTCAAGTGTATTCAAAATCATTTGTTGGATAATTTCATATGTAGGTACTTCAGTAAGTTTACAACCTGAGGATGAGGGTGAAAAAAGTATGTAGTGTTTCCAAAAATTTGATATACGAGATGTATTGGGGGATTCAGAAAAATCAATAATTTCATAATCTAATTACTTGACTAATTCTTGCCCAAATGATTTCAAATTTTAACAGCATATTAAACATTGAATTTTGAGTTATTGCTATATAACAATAACTCAAAATTCTATGTTTAATATTTAAGTACATTTTCTTTTACTGTGAATGGCATTTCTATACCTGAAAAGAAAAAAAAACAACATAAAACCTCAAACATAGAATTTTGAGTTGTTTTTACACATGCTCATAAAATTTGAGACCATTTGAACAAGAATGGGTCAAGTTATTAGATTATGAAATGATATCAGTTTTTCTGAAACACCCTACATTTACCATATTTTTAGGCATATAAAATGCATTATTTCAAAGGGTATTTGGAAGACTAAAGCTAACAGCAACTTATCAAAGACTGATGACTGTTCATTTTAAACTTCAGTAGACAGATCCCTTGTCATAATTTTCATGTGCTAGATGCTGTGTAGTTTTTGCATCATTTTTTTGTTTATCAAAATTTTAATCTTAGATGTTGACAAATTTGGGATTTTATATAAATACTTATTTATTAGGTAGAGTTTCTCTTTGTGTGTGTATGTGTGTCTCTGTCTCTCTCTCTCTCTCTCTCTCTATCTATATATATATATATATATATATATATATATATATATATATACACACACACACACACACACACAAGGATCATTAAATAAGTTTCCAGACTTTTTTTATATGGGCACTTTTATTGATAGTACGCACATAAAACTCTAGTACCCTTCAAAGTAATCTTCTCCGGCTGCAATGCACTTGTTGTACCATTCTAACAACTTCTGGAAGTCCTCTTGTGTGAGCGTGTCAATGACCTTCGTCACAGCCTCTTTCATCTCCTCAATTGTCTCATAACGACAACCTCTGAGCTTAGGGAATAACCAAAAGTCACAGGGAGCAAGGTCTGGACTATAGGGACGGTGGGGAACTGTCTTGATGCTCGTCTTGGTCAAATAGTCTGTGATAAGGATGGAGTTGTGGACTGATGCATTGTCCTCATAGAAATGCTACTGACCCGATTTTAAGAGTGCTGGCCTCTTCCAACGGAATCTCTGCCTGAACTCCCTTAAAACCTCAACATAGTAACCCTAACCGTTTGGCCAATCAACTCTGGTGTATTGACCTCCTTACTCCTCCCACACCTCTCATCATCCCTCACAGACTCCCTGCCTTCCTTGAATCTCTTATGCCACTCAAAAACTGATGCTCGATTCATGCAAGATGGTCGAAAAGCAGTCTAAAGCATTCTATACGTTTCTGTGACATTTTTTCCAAATTTAAAACAGAATTTTATTGCATATCATTCTTCTAAAGTGTCAGATTGCATTTTTTAAATTCACCAGCTGTAACAATCAGTCTTTAGTAGGGTGTATTCCAATTGCTGCTGTAGCTGTTCATTTGAACCTGAAATCATAAGAATTGGTCAGTTATCTCATAAGATGTATAGCAATGACATAGTCAATTTTCAAGAGTCTACAACAATTTTAAATGCCTGTACGAAAAAGTCTGGAAACTTATTGAATGCAACACACACACACACATATATATATATATATATATATATATATATATATATATATATATATATATATTAGTGTTTTCCTTTTTCTGTCTCACTGCATGTTTCTGAGCCATTTTGATGGTATTTATTCAGCATCCCAACATGCTGAAATGTGACACAAGGCCATTTTATTGTAGGGAGCTGGGCATGAGTTGAAGCTCAAGTGTGTGGCTAACGCAAAATTCCTGGCCCCATCAGCATTCCCTTACTCCGGTGCCTCAAGCATCAAGCAATAAACTTGGTGCTGCAGAAGCAGGTGAAAGCCTGGAGGGATGGCCTTCTTATGCCAAGGGTTGTCAGTCTCAGCAACCTAACATGAATGCTAGGCTTCCTCAGCATGCTTGTCAGGCGACCTTGACTGAAGTGTCCACCAAGACCACACAGACCAAACCGTGCACTAAGCAGCACAGTTGGTCAGAGTATAGCTGGATCCCTGTTTTCATCTTGAAGAGTTGTAGTGGTGGTATTATTATTATTATTATTATTAAGATGATGATTTTAATATTATCAATTGATAATAATAAGATCATAGTTTTTAGATGAATACAGTTTTGACATAAAGGCCCTTACATAAGATAAAACAGTTGGAACTGATTTATATTAGATCGGTTACTTCCCCCTCCCACACACACAAAAAAAAAAAGAGACCAGAGTTTTTTTTCCCTCCCTGAAAAAATGTTAATTATAATGTAAAATTGAAATCTTATAAATATCCCAAATCTTTTGCTCTCTCACCCCCCAAAATGATTAATTATAATGTAGAATTCGGTTCTTAGAAATGCCCTCAATTTTTTGTTTATCCCATCAGAAAAGTTAATTATAACCCCCTCCCCACATGTTAATTATTATGTAGAATTGGGCACTTTTAAATGCCCCATATTTTTGACCCCCTGCAAAAAAATGTTAATCATAACGTAGAATTGGACTCATAAAACTTTACTTTTAAGCCTGTTTGAGTAGATAAAGGGAACAATTTTCTACCCCCAAAGAAACACGATTGACTTATGGAGTAAACCAAGTGTTTAAGACGAAATAAAAAAAAAACTTTTTTTTATTTATCTAAGCTTTTCCCTTCTTGATCTGATAGCTCACAGTTTGATGGCATTGGGAACATTTAAATAGATTTTTTTCAATGTTTTAAGAATACTATTATTATTAAAGACTTAATTTTTTTTTTATTAACACCACATGAAATATATTTAGTAGCTTCAGTTTACTGAAAATTTTGTATACAAAAGTTATGTTATTTGGGTCAACAAGTCGGATTCCCATAGATTTTTGAAACACCCTTAATATAAAGTGTCTATCTCCTGATGAACAGTTTCTACTAAGAATTAATCATTGTTATTGCTCCTCAAAATTGGGTCATAGATGAAGTGTTTTGCAATATGTTCTTACATGTACATAAACAAAGAAAAAAAATTTTTTTGATTAATTAAGAACTATAAAAATAATTAGATGGACTTAATTAGCTTTATACATGAAAAAGACTCAAAAGAGGACAATGACAGTTTTTATTACGCTTCTATGTTGGAAACAAAATTATTTTTCTACCAATAAGATTAAGTTTGAAAACAAAACTATTTTGAAGGAAAGTTTTCTGTCTGAGTATAGTAAATTTTACAAATTCAGAATATATGGGATATAGTTTCACCACCACCATTATTGATCAACTCTATTATTTTTATCTGTGTGTGTCGTTCAGGGGCAAGGAGAGGGATACACACTTTTTCCCCAAAGGATGTTAATGTGAAGTGAATGCAAACAACTTAGGTCAGAATTTTAACTCAGCTTGCCAATTCCATTTTCTGTGCTGATAACCCTCATGCCACCTGCATTTATATAATAACAATATAATATAATATATAATAGCAAAACAACAATCTCTTTATTATATATATATATATATATATATATATATATATATGAGTGTATAGTTTGGTAGCAGTCCTTCATTTAAGCATATTTGATTAAATAATGAAGACATGTTGTTGATATGATTTTATTAGGATCCTTTCAAGTTTCCTGACAAGTGTTTTGTTTTTAGGTTGATGTTGGTTGATGAATTTATCGAAATTGTTCTGAGTGCTTTCAGACCCTTCATAGGCCATCATCAGGGGTTGTTTGTAAATGTAAAGGTTGTTTTTTTTTTTTTTGTTTTTTTCAACATTGTGAAAGTTAGGTAAACATACATATAGTTGGATTGAACTGAGATGCTAATGATATTGAATGAATTTAAAACAAAATGCTATCAATGGAAATAGAACATTGATCAAGAAGAATAGAATATTTTAGAACATGTTGGTTTATATTTATACAAATACACACACACACACCCATGTGTGTATGCATGTATATCATTGTGTGTGTATCAAGTCATACTACCATTCCTATCTAATACAAACAATCATTTGTTTGCACACATTTGTGTTGTTTGAAGTATTCCTATCTAATACCAATAATTTTCAAACAGATCTGTTTGACCCATAGATGAAATTTTAACAATGCCTTTCTGGATCAGAGTCAACCTGGGAGTAATGGTAATGAAGAGATGACTCCATCCTTACCAGGATTTGAGTCTCACCCTGGATACATTTTAGTATTGTGTGCAGGACACACACACGTGCGTGTACACAAAAGAACTGGCTACTGCTTCCAACTCATTATTTAAGCCAAATTCAACCGGAATCATTTTTTCTACAGCCTTATTATACAGTACAGAACCGGCAAATCTTTTTAAAGTGCTAATGTCAATGGAACTATTATTGTCATTTGCTGATCTGGACAAGAAAACGTGTTCCATATATAAGTCTGATAATAATGATTATAATATCAATAATTACGAGACCCTCTCCTCCAGTCATCTTTTTCTCTATATGAATATAAAATGTCAATCAATATCACCTGAAAAACGTTATCGTTTCTGCTGCCCTTTCCTTATTGAGAAAATGGGTTACAGAAGTGTCTGAAACAGTTAATTGAGTTCTGCCAAAAATCTATGTCATTCTTGACCTGCTAGAGATAGAAATATACTTATTTTTTCTATAAAGTTATAAAATAACTTGATTGCTAGATATTTCTGTATCTCTGTCTTTTATTTTTTTTATCTGATAACTGAACATACTCATATTTAGTGCATGTTTAGGAATATCTAATGTTGTCTGGTTGTATTAGGCATTATCTGCTCTATGAAATGTTCATGTCTTGTTATAGCAGTGATTACCTGTCAGAAGATGAGAATGATCTTGGCAGGGAAAAGAAATCAATTTTCAACTGTATCTAGATTCCTGAGCATCTGTCTTGACCGACTAGCTAAAAATCTGTCAATTGATCAGGCTAATAAAAATTTTTCAACACATGATTATTTTACTCTTTGCAAGTTTTTCACCTAGCGTTAGCTAATGTTTTTTTATCTGAAGTCTGAGTGACAACAAGTCTTCTCTGGTCTCCAGGACTCGTCTAATTATCCTTGATGATTTGAGCAGTGCTACGATCTCGATGGTTTTGATACTTCCTCTACTCTTCAGTTTGTAGCCCAGTTAGCTGCGGCTGCAGAATATACCGACTGCATTTTTGCAGAGGGGTAAGACTCCCCCCAATGAGTAGCCTGGATATGACACTAAACAATCTGATGGTGAGGTTCCAGTAATGCTTGAGCTTTGGGGAATGTGAAGTACCCCTTTGTTGCCATCACTGCCAAGTCCACTGTGGCCCTGGGTGGTAGCACCTGATAGGGTCCTATCTCTGGGTCAAATAGAACTCAACTATGTGCTTGAAATAGAACTGTTTTGACATTCAAATTATGTACTTATGCTAAATTGAACTATTTTTACATTTAACTGATGTTTTAATTGAATTGTTCATGATATATAGCAATACCTGGAACCATTTAACTTTGTTGACTAAACTGAACAGTTTGAAATAGAACTGTTTTTGATATTTAAAGTGTGTATTTATGTTAAACTGAATTGTTTGGAATAGAACTGTTTATAAGTATAAAAATGGATTTGGCATTAAATAACCTACAATGGTTGATATGCCATAAAACTAAACTGAAACAGTTTTTATCAAAATGACTTGATTTGGCATTAAATGCCTCAAAAAAGGTTTATATGCTGTAAAACAAAACAACCAACCAACCAACTGTGACGGCAAATTAAAACAAAAAGATCCCCGGATGAGCAACCATTCAAAAGCGTAAGGGAACTGGCGCATCCAAATATTGTTATCACCAAACGGGGAATTTATTCTTTGCACGTGTGAGGACAGGGCGGTCTGGCACTTGATCCCTCATAGAATAAGTCCTTGTTCAGAGTCCTTTCTCGGGCATATAGGAACTGGCATATTATGTGGGGGTTAATTTATGGCTATACTGACCGCCGTTGGCAAGGGGTTTCTAAATTTCACACTACATACACACACCCACCAAGGCTACTAGTTCTTCCTACCCCTAGAATAATGGAAGATATGGACCTCTAGGTTTAGATTTATTAATATTAATTATAGTAGTCGACAACTCCGTTTTCCCGTATAGTATTTTTAAAGGAAAGTATAGGACAACTTAGGTGAGAATAACATAAGGCAGAAGAAGCTGAAAAAAGAAACAGGAAATAGCAACTTGACTGTAGACGACACAAATGAACAACTTCAACGTGTGGGAACATTAAAATATATCAATCTTTTTACTACACATGTGGATACACATATTCAACATGTTGGCTATATCATCAGCGGATAATATATGACAATAAATGTCTTTCTTCTTTTTCTTCTTTTCATTAGTCTTTCTTTAAATTGAGAGAGAGAGTATATAATTGGGTACAGGGAGAAACAATCTTATAATTTACTTATCTTTTCCGATGGATTCCTGTGGAGAATATTTTCTCTTTTACGGACTGACGGACTTTGTTATATTTAGTTCTGGCTTGAAGGTATGGCTTCTTCTTGTCCAGGATTCTTTCCGCTTTCTTTACCCGGAGTCTTGGCATGAGACTCGCGTCCTCTCACGACAACCTCATCTTCAAAACTGATTTTCTTATTCCCTATTTCTACTGACGGAAGAAGGGGGCTATTTCCATTTTTGGGATTCTAGCCAATCATTTGGCTTCTATCTTCTTCCTTCCTCTGTCAGGCGATTTGTTAGGGCTACTATATGTCCCTGTACCCCCTTCTTTACCCATCCGGTCACAAAGTACAAACATCTGTTGGTTTCCATTCTGACCTGGATTTGTTACTTGAGGAATTGACCTAAATTCCTCTTTCAACAGTCAGTCCTTGGCCTGTTCAAATACGGAGGAATAGTAGTAATCCCCCACTTCTCCTCTCTCAGTGGGAGACCACGTGACAAACTAATCTCAAGTTTGAGTCTCTTTTCCAGGTTCTTCGGGACTATTCCAAGGTCCCTGACCATGACAGTCACTTCAATGTTTGACTTGTCAAGAATTTCTTTCATCTTAAATTAATATTGCTTTTTATCATATCTCTTAAATTGTCATTTTATAGTGATGATATCATATTCTTTAAATTTCTTGTGTGAAACATGGTCTATTATTAATTTTTCCTATTATTTTCTTAATTTCAATTATTGTGTGCAAATTATTTGTATTAGATAGGAATACTTCATATCATAACTGTTTGTGAAAAACTTAAGAAACAATTACACAAAAAAATGTAAATATAGATGTGCAATGACTGCACCTTCCTACCCTGTAAGCATAACATAACCCAAGACAGGTTGAAATTCTGTTAAAATTTTCAGCCAAAATAAAATGATTACTCTTTGCATACATTTCTTGAGTATATATACTTGTATATAGTTAGGATCTGAGTAAACTTGAAAAATGCTTTTAAGATTTCCCTAACATTGCACTGAAGATGGTAGTGGAAACTTATGCCAACATTATATATTGCACAACATTTCTTTCGGGAGTGTAATTATGTTAAATGATTTTTAAGTCTTTTTTTCTACTTACAAAATATATTTTCTCTTGTTGATAAATGTATTTTTTCTTTCTATTTTAGGTGAGTTCAATTTTAAAATCTTCAAGAGGAAAGGAACAAGTAAGAAAAAAACATTTTTTAATGATGTCATTTGATAAAATATTTAACTAAGCCAAATTCATATTGAAAACTTAGAATCTATTATCATTTCCTAACATGTCTTATGAGGTGGGAGGTGCTAAAAAGTTATTGGCCCAACCAATATGTGGTTTTTAATTTTTTTTTTTTTTTTTTTTTTTTTTTAATATAAAGGTTAAATAACTGCAGGGAGAATGTGGAGTAGTTATTTACTCAGCTTAACTTAATCATGGCATGAGGTCAAAAGTATGGGTGCACCCAGTTAGAATCAGACTCACTAACTATTACACCGTGTGAGGAATCTATGTTCTCTTTTTGTATAGTTAATTACTAAGTTTAACTTAGTTGAGGCACAAGGTCAGAAGTATGGGTGCACACAGAATTGAATTCACTAACTTTAGTCTGCTAATCTAACTTACTAACCATTACACCAAATCATTATGAGGTGCTTATGAATGTGGAATAGCATGGACATTAAATGGTTCTAGGTTATCCTTTCTTGGTCAGGATGAGAACTTTTCAGTACCACTGCTTTCACTGTTGAGCAAAAGAAATGAGTCATCAAGCTAAAAATAAAAATCAATTTGTTTAACTTTCACTAAGAAGCTGCAAGTGTTTGTGCAGTACTTGCAGGAGCTGCATCTATGATTTTTAATCAGTGCAAGTTGCTACATTCACTCTGACACTCAAGTACAAAGTGAGATAAATAATTTGAATGCATCATAAGACTGCCAAAGTTATGAGCCACTTGACTCGCCACCCCCATTTCACTCCACCCACACCCACACCATGGTAGCTGTCTTCACAGATTAAAATGTGCAAATGGATTCAAACAGACTGCACAAGCTTTAGAGACTTCATCTTTTTTTAATCAAGTTCTTCCAAGCTGTAACTATGTTAGTACTACTGTATGGTTGCACTGCCTGCATTTTAACAAAAGGCCTGTAGAAAAAGTTGGATGGTAACTACACAAGCAGCGTATAACTGGCTCTAATTTTGAGTTTTCCTTCTCCTAGATTGGTTGCTCTACCAATGTTAAAAAGTTCAGGCTGTCCTACTAATTAGCTATAACTGGCAAAAAATAGTTAGATTCATACCTTTCTCGAGGCTATTTTCATCATGTGAAATGTGGACAGCCTTGTCCACTATTTGAACTTGTGTTGCCAAGTCCATTTCTCTGTAATGGTAGCAATTAATCAATTGGGTTTGATTCAAAAGTTGTGAAAATATTGAAAGGATTAGAATTACTGTATATGCTCTGTAAAAGTTCAGATATGCTGGCCTTTGTCAAGATTGACAATGGATGTAATTATTTCTTATAGTTATTAGGAGAGGGGTCTTTCATTGCAAAGCATTTTTTGTTAAGATATCTGGTGATGGAACAAAATGCATGGATATGGATTCATGCCTTGGGAAAGGCATGAATGCTAAAGTGAACATGAACTGCTTTCATTGGAACTTGAATATCTTATCTTGCAATGATTATTACCAGTTTGTGTAATGAAGTGGCTGCCTCCCATCACTAGTGAACATGGTGTCTGGCTGTGTAACCTACAACAAAGGATCAGTCATTAGAACTCTTGCAATTTGTACAAGAAACAGTCTCACAAGAGTCAGAAATTTTTTTAAAGAGGACTGTTGGTCAGTCATTAACCGACTGAGAACAAGAAAAAATTTAAATTTCAGAGCTTGTGAAAGCACTCCTTAGGATTTATAGAACTATAGGATCTTTCCCTTATTAACTTGAGAATACCACTTCATGTTTTCCTGTTTTTTGAAACCAGATCAGAGGGAGCAAACCAATAATAAAGTGAGGGGGTATTTTTTTCTGTGACCACCTGACTTTCATTTTTTATGAACTTGCTGTCTTTTCATTTTATCTTCAACCTTGCCAGCTTTCTTTAAGACTGTACAACCCAACACCTGATATTTGGGATTCTGAGTCATTATTTCATATGTTTCCTACCTAAGCTTTATATAAATTCTCTAGGGTATGAGAGATTTTATAAGTATTTTATCAACTTTAAAAAAGATGTTTTTTCTGGTTTCAATATTTTTTTTAAAAGTTTGTTCTAATGGACTTGAGTTACTGAACACGTTCAATAAAGCTTAAAACTACATAATCTTGTTTTGTTTTCTGTTTGATGATTCAAATCAGAAAGTGTTAAAAGACGAGACACAGATGCAATTAGAAATCAGTGCCAAATGTTAAAGAAAATATTCAGTTTGAAGTAAAAATCAAATTTAGATTTTTACTAAGTAGTTTGTTGGTATTAGATTATTTTTCTTTTCTTTTTTTAATTGATGGGAGTTTGAAACCTGATTCTGTGGGAGATGGAGTAGGAGAGAATATATAGATATATATGAATAAAGAAAGGGTGGTGGTGGTTGTGTTTGGAAAGAAAAAGTGGCATGTTTTCACCTTCGATATCTTCAGCTTAAGATTCTCAAATGACACTGAAAACAGTTTGATAAGTTCTCCCCTTCTGCTGAAATGGTTTTATTTTTTTACTTAAAAGAAGAAAAAAAAAAAAAGATCTTGTTTCCTGGAAACAAGGAAATGAACGAAAAGATTACTCAATTCAACATTCTGTGTGTGTGTGTCTGTGTATGCATATATATATATATATATATAAGTCCAGTCAGTTGGAGCAGTAGAATACACCAATTATGTCTCTGCAGAGGGGTAAGACCCACCTCCAGCAAGTGTCCTGGATATGACACTAAACAATCTGATGGTGAGGCTCCAGTAATGCTGGAGCTTTGGGGCATGAGGAGTACCCTTTCATTACTATCACTCCCCGGTCCATCCTTACCCAGAGTGGTAGCACCTGATAAGGTCCTATCGGTCAAATGGAACTGTTTGACATTTAAACCGAGTGCAAACAAATGACTTATGCTAAAATTGAATTGTTAGAAATAGAACTGTTTGCTCATTTATCTGTGTGTAAACAAATGATTGATGTTGAATTGAATTGTTAGTGATACATAGTTAAATAGTTCCAAGTATTGTTATGTTGGCTTTTCAATAGCTTTATTATACTTATAAAGGTCAATCACAAAGTCAAGAATCTGCTAGCCTCCCGGCTTGATTATCCAGAAACAATGAGTGAAAGATTGTAGTGCAAGTAATGAAAGTAAAGTTGGCGATCGTAGACGAGGGCGACCAGAAGGCTCCCTTTTCAATAGCTACTAAATCAAGGTATAGCAGGAGGGCGCTACTTCTTTCCCTGGATTGCTCCACTTTACCCTCGATATGTACCTTATATTGCTGAGTGTTAAGCAAGGAGGTATCAAGTACCATTTTTAAAGTCTTTGGTATGACTTGACCTAGGATTGAGCCCAGGTCTCCCAGACCATTGACGAACACTCTACCCACTAGGCCAATGAGCCGGTAAGTAATGAAAGAAGGATGTAAAAATTGTGATACATTAAACTTATTAATGGATACATAAAGCAAATAGTGAAAGTTGCAAGAAAAATTCTGTACATTTAGCAACAGCTTAAAGGGATGAAAACAGATGATATATTATTATATATTTATTTATATTATTATAGTATAAAGGCTTGAAAAATAATGAGCATAGTAGAAAAAGACCCGATAGATGGTGATTTTATGGCATGTCAACCCTTGTTGGGTTATGTGATTCCAAAATTGGTCTGTTTTTTATCATTTATAAACAATTACATCTCTTGAAGTAACTATTCCTATTTAATATTCTTAATACAAATAATTCAGTTATATTGCATCAAGTATTCCTATTCCTAAAATAAATTTAAAACATCTATTTGACCCATAGATGGGACTCTCACAGGTACTACCTCACCAGGTAAGAGTGGACCTGCGAGTAATATACCACTTCAGAAACATGATACGATTGTATTATTTTCAATTTGAAGTAATTTTATTGAAGACGAGTTCAGTAAATCTTTCTTCTGCAGATTTTTTACCAATGAGCAAAAACTCATATACTAAGGAATGGTAGCTAAAAAGCTTTAGCTTTTAAAGTGAAATGTGAACTAAAACGATGTTGAGCCTATGTTCTAGTGGAGAAAAAAAATTACACTTGCTTTGAAAATCAGCATTCAAAAATCTTTCATTTACCTGGGCTCAAATACACACATTCCTGACATATTCATTCTCACAATGCCAATTTTTCTTAAAAACTCTTTTCTAAGTTTCTCTTGTTTTATATGAAAATGTGTAGATTTCTATTTTTAGGAAAAAAATAAATTTAAAGCTAAAAAGGTGTATTTTACAGATTTCAAATGAATTTCTGTGCAAGAAAAAAAATCAACTGTAAATCAATCTGTTTGATTTTTTTTCTTTATATTTTAAGCCAATTTTCCTATAAATACAGAGAGAAATGCAGCTCCTAAAAATAGGTTTTCCTCCAAGGCTATTTACATGGCATGAGAATGTATACATGGTGGACAGGAAAGTTCTCTCTCTCTCTCTCTCTCTCAATGATGGCTACAATTTCAAAATGGGCTAGCTATCAAAACCCATCTAGAAAAGATATCAGGTCTTTTTCAACAATGTCAGGCTTAAAAAATCAAGCTTCTTAATCTGAAATAAAAATTAGCTTAGCTAACCGATTGTATGTTGTCAGTTTAGTTATGATAGTGTGTGTGTGTGTGTGTATATATATATATATATATATATATATATATATATATATACACACACACACACACACACACACACATTAAAGAATGATTGAGCAGACACATAAACATTGGTTTAAAAATGTTTCATAAATTTTTTATTCCATCCAATTTCAGCCTTGGTTATCATCAGATGTTTATTTCATGACTGTTTACATTTCAAGACTGAAGGTCTCATGAATGCCAAAGAATTGGCTTCATGCGTAAATGCAATTTTAACTTTAGCTTTATGTGACTGTATTGCTTGATTCTACATATTTTTAAAAGTACTTTTTTCTTCTGCAGTTTTAAGTAGAAATATCAATCTATAAAACGGGATGGATTTGAATCGAGGAAAAAAAAAAGCCCCCCCACTTCATTTTCACAATCAGAACTGCATGTAAAATCTTCAAATTAAAGATTATCCAGATACAAATATGGATATATGGTAGACTATATATTTCAAGTATAAAATAAGATGATAAAACATTATAAAAAAAACTCATTTAGTTACACATTGTTGATCCTTATTTAAGTTAGTATTTAACACATTTTATCTAAGGATATATATTGTGAAACCCTGAATCCTGGGTTTTACCCTGTTATTTCATTTTAATCTTGAAATATATTATGGTATTACTCTGTAGTTAAATTTATTGAACATTGTGAAGATTTTATGGATTAAAACTGCTTACATACATAAATACGTATATCACCAGTACAACAGTCACTCGAGGCAAATGTCCTTTCCTGCTTATAGTTAAATGCAGAAAACAGTTTCTTATTCACATTTTTTTCTTAACCCAGTTGGCTGAGTTTGTAAAATACACCTACTGCATATCTGCAGAGAAGTAAGATCCCCCAACAAGTGTCTGGAGATGACACTAAACATCCTGATAGTGAGTCTCCAATAATGCTGGAATTTTGGGGAATGCGAAGTACTCTTTCATTGTCATTGCTTCCTGATCCACAAATGAATTATGATAAAATTGAATTGTTTGAAATAGAACTGTTTCATTTAGCTGTGTGTAAACAAATGACTGATATTTAATTGAATTGTTAGTGATACATAGTTATACTTGAAACCATCTTAACTTTGACTTACAACAAATTGAATTGTTAGAAATAGACCTGTTTGATCATTCGTGTGCATCTCCAAAATGTGTTTCCAAATCATATATTTAATATATATGTAAAAACAGGATTTGGACTTAAATAACCAATGATGGTTAATATGCCATAAAACCAAACCAAACCTAACTGCATCTGATGGTTAGTGTTCAGTCCTAGAGCTTTGGAGAATGCAGGGTACCCCTTGCCATTACTCAAAGGACCATTCTGATCCGGAGTGGTAGTACCTGATAGGGTCTTTGCTATGGGTCAAATAGAGGTGTTTGATATTTAAACTGAGTAAAAACAAATGACTCAAGATAAATTGAATTGTTTGAAATAAAACTGATCATTCAACTATATATATATATATATATATACATATATATCTACAAAATGTTTACAAATCATATATTTGATATAGATGTAAAAACAGGGTTTGACATTAAATAACCCTCAATGGTTGATATGCCATAAAACCAAAAAAAAAAACAACCTAAATTGCATCTGGTGGTGAGGCTTCAGTCCTGGAGCTATTGGGGAATGTGAAGTACCCTTTCATTGCTATTGCTCCCCGATCCATTATGGCCCTGAGTTGGTAGCACCTAATACAGTCCAATCTATGGCTCAAATAGAACTGTTTACCATTTAAACTGAGTTTAAAGAAATGACTTAAATCTGTTTACAAATCATATATTTAATATATATGTAAAAACGGGATTTGGCATTAAATGATCAACAATTGCCTTAAAACCAAACCAAACATTTTATTCTTTTGATTTGCTTGATCTTTATAGTTGTTCATATGACTTTCTTCAAGTGCAATCTATACAATCGAATACATGCTCAAGACCATTTTCTGGTTTGCACTATTGAAAAGAAAGAAGAAAAAGACCCTTGCCCCTAACATTCCATAGAGATTATAAATCCAAAGAAAAATCATGCAGTGAATTGTCCAAAAATAGTTTGGAGTGGAGGGCAATTGTTCCCAATCATCTGAACATTTCCTTAGAGGGTAATTTTACAATTACAAAGAGCAACAGAATCAAAAGTTCAAGAGTCTAAACAATTCCCACTTGTTGTTGAATTTAATTCTCTGTTTTCTTGAGTACAATGTGATGTTTTTCCTACGGAGAATAATAATCATCAAACTTAGAATTAATGTCAATCCAAGCAATTGTTGTTTATCACAAATTTAAAGCTATCACTTTATTTTAATATTACCAGTAAATAAAAATATATACTTTTTTAATTTCTCACTTCAAATAATGCATTTCAAAATATCTACAGCCCAGTCAGCTGTGGCTGTAGAATATGCTGACTGCTTCTCTGCAAGGGGGTAAGACCACCTGTTCAACGAGTGTCCTGGATATGACATTAAACCATCTGATGGCAAGGCTCCAACCTTGGAGATTTGGGGAATGTTGAGTACCCCTTCATTGCTCCCTGGTCCACTCTGATCTGGAGTAGTAGCACTTGATAGGGTCCTACCTATGGATCAAATAGAACAAGCTAAGTGTTCAAACAAATGTCTGATGTCAAACTGTGACTGTTTGGAGGTGCCCGTGGTGTAATGGTTATCGTCATGGGAAATGGACACGGCAACATGAGTTCAAATCCTGGACGAAACTGATTGCATTTCACATAGCACTAATACCCTTAGAAATGGTATGAATCCAATTATTCTCCCTCCAGCTATGGGCAAATAGTAGGGCAGATTGGGTTCTTCAGCCTTGGTGAGGCAACTAGTCTAGGAGAAGGAAAACTCGGAATTCAAACCTGTTAAACCCCGCTTAAGAATTGACCTTGTGTCATATCCTGCCTGAGCGGAGGGGTTGGTAAATATGGTCAAACTGTGACTGTTATATAACAATACTTGAAATGGATTTGTTATCTACAAAATGTTTTTACAAATCATATGTATATTTGATATATATCTATAAACAAGATTTGGCATTATATAGTTTATAATTGTTGATATGTCATAAAAACCAACCAACCAAACCAAAATATCTACTATAAAATTTTGTGTGTGTGTGTGTGTGTGTACCTTTTTGAAAACTATTTCTGAAAATTTATTTATATATTATAGATATTATATTAAAAATTAGATATTATAAATCATATTGTTTTTGGAGAATTTTTTAATTAGAAAATAAGTTTTGTTGATAGAATTTTCTTAGTTGTAAACAAATGAGATAACTGTTGGAGAACAACATTTTAGTTAGTGAGTTTAAACTTTCATCATGCTATTACCCACTCACACTTAAAAATAGACGGCTCTTCAATGTGCAAAGTACCCCTCACAGTCAAAGACATTCTCTTAAAACCATGACAGTTTCAGACACACTCGACTAAAATACTACCTGACAAACAACTTAAAGAACATTTTTAAAAACATCAAGCCAGAGGATATCTTGAGAGTTCTTTTTTTTTTTTTTAAAAAAACCTTTTCACTAAAATTTGACCAAATATCATTAAAATCATATCATACCAGACATTGGCATAATGGTTAGACTTGGGTTCAAACTCAAACTCAAGTCATACCAAAGACTCAAAAAAAATGATACTTGATGCCTCCTTGCTTAACACTCAGCATTATAAGGTACGAATCAAGGGTAAAGTGGAGCAATCCAGGGAAAGGAGTAGTATCCTCCCCTACACCTTGGTGTGGTAGCTATCGAAAAAGGAGCCTTTGGGTCACCCTCGACTACGGTCACAACTTTACACCTTTATCATTAAAAGCCACTCCTTAAACAGTAAAAACGACATAGCAAACAAAATCTGTCAAACTCTATCTGGCATTAAATAACCTTCAAAGGTTGATATGCCATTAAACAAACTTATCCCCCACAGCTATGGGCTAAATATTACTACTACCGTTCTTCTACAAAGATGGCTTTAGCATTAAATAACCCACAAAGGTTAATATGCCATTAAATAAAGAAACTTATCTGAGCAATGTGATATCATTATTTACATCCTCTGCTATTTTGTGTGGCCACTGTAGGATAAGACTTCCAATTCCTTCTATGGTAAACCTTCTTGTACCAGCTTGTCAAGTCTTACCAGTTACATCTATCTCATCTCTCCATGTTCTTGGTAGAGCATTAAACTTCATCCAAGGGTGAGTGTCAACTTTTGAAGTTCTGGGAAATATGGAGTAACCTCTCTGTTGCTATTACTCTCGAGACCACTCTGAACCAGAGTTTTAGTACCTATGAGAGTTCCATCTCAGGATCAAATAACAAATCACTCAATAAGTCCTGGGCCTAACTAATAAAGTAAGAACTCGTAGGTAAAATTTATTCATCAACAGTCTCCTTTTAGGGTTATACTCTGATTCCAACACTTGTCGATTTGACTCTGGAGTGAAGTGGTGGATGTATGTTTCATCCATTGTCACATATTTATGCAACAAACTCCTTTTCGTTGCGTTGAAACAGTTGCAAACAACACTCTGAATTGTTGATGTGTTTTTGTTTTTGATCAACTCTGGGCAAACGTAGCATCCACTTTGAACACAGCTTTTTCATTGACAAATGTTTATGCAAAATGGTGAATACACTGCCTTCTGATATCTTCAACTCCTCTGCTATCTCATGCAACTTTAATTTACGGTTAGCTAAAATGAGTTTGTGGAGTTTTTTGGTGTTTTCTGGGACAACTGCTGTTGCGTTTAGCATCATTTGTGTCTGTACGATCGTGTTTAAAATCAGCATAGCACCTCTTAACCATTGTTTCTGACGGAGCAGAGTTTGAATAACACTTATCAAGCCATTATTTTGCTTGAACAGTATTTTTTCCCATCAGAAAGCAATGCTTTATCAGCACATGAAATTCAGATTTTTTCATTATTTTGAAAATTTACAACAGTAGCTTCACTTAAATAACTAATTTATAAACTAATAAACTGTAATTTATAAACTAATAATCCGATTCACTCAAATTTTGACACGTACCATTTGAAGTTAGTACTTTATAAAAATCATATGGATTTTTTATTAGTGGCATCATTTATATGTCAGGCCTTGGACTTATTGAGTGATCTATTAAATCTGAAAATTGTTATTAGATAATCCTTGAAACCATGTAAATGTTTGCATTAAAAATAGTTTCATGAAGTTATAATTGTTTACTAAGAATTATTATGGCTTACTTGAAACCATTATAAGTGTTTGAAAACAAATGACTATTATTAAATAGAAATAATTACTTGTGGCCATATAATTATTAGTATTAGATAAATCAAAACCTCTTAGACAACTATACAAAAATGTTATTATAAATGTACAATGGACACAATTCCCTAACCTCTTGGTATAAAATAACCTTTGACAGGTTTACATGCCCTTAAAATTGATAGATTATTATGCAAACGATTTAAAGTATCTTTTACAGTTTGCATGCCTAACCCCTCTATCATGCCTAGTTGTAGATGTGCATTTGATATTGGGTGCCCATAGTATGTATTTACCCAACCCCTCTATCATGAGCAGGATGTGACTCAAGGTCAATTTCTAAATGGAGTAAAACTAGTTTGAATTCAGTTTTTCTTCAAGAATGGTTACCTAAGTGAGGCTGAAGAATACAGTCTGACCAACTATTCACCCATAGTGGTAGGCAGGAAAGAGATGGATTCATGCCTTTCCCAAGGGCATTAACATTTGAATTCCGGTGGCCAATTCTATTTGCCATGATGATAACTGCACATGATATGTGGGGGTTAATAAAAATCAAATTATATGAAATTAAGATTTTTAATTATAGTGTGAAGGAGAAATTGAATGATGAGATAAAGATAAAATGAGAGAGAGAGGTGAGATGGAAGAGAAAATAAAATTTCCTTGGGGTGAGAGAAAGAAGATAAGGATGAAAAAAAGGGAGAGAATTTACAAGTGGCAGTGTGTGTGTAAGGTTGGGTGGTGGCAGTGAGAAATAGAATCCTATCGAGCAAGAAGAATAATAATGAATTAAAAAATAAATGTAAGAGAAGTTAGTTGGATAATTTAAAAAATGAATGAATTGATAAGAAGTGAATGAAAATAGTGAGATGATGATGAAATACAAAATACGTGTGAGAGTGAAATAAAGGATGAGTTAGGGAGGTGGGGCATAAGGGGTGCTGAACATTTCAAAATAGATAAAATAAATGAATAGGGCTGTGTTGAGGCAGAGATTCTGAAAGAGATTATGAATGTGTTAAAAGTTTGATCTGTTATCTTTCTATAATTATATAAAAGCTGAAGAAAATACCTTGATACCAGAGAAGATGTAACATTTTAAGTTGTGTGTGTGTCTTATTTCCTTGTTTTCACAACAAATCTGTCACAAGTGTGTTACATTGGAAGGAAAAGTACTTCAAGGAAAAAAAGGTTATATTGTTGGCTGTTCTTATCTGCTCATTTTACATCCATACTACAACTAGTTATCCATCATATCCAATGATGATATGTTGCTGATTTTTACCTCCATTTAAAAATTTTTTTTTTACGAAAGGTATTGCCAATTGTCGAAAGGAATATTTATGGTCCCCAGGTTTCTTTTGATGATGTCCTTATGCTTGAGTTTTTGTCTACCTGTTTTACATGACCCTTCTCTAAATTAAGAGTACAGGATCTGTCTTGGTAGTCTGTTCTCAAATCTTTTCAAGTGGCCAGCCCATCTCAGATTGCATCAGGCAAGTATATCATACATGCCAGAGAGTTTAGGTTTCTCCTGGATGAATTTATTTGGAATATGCTACCACCATTTAGTATTTTGTGCAAATGACACATCATATGGATGTAAAGTCTTTGGGCATCTGCTTTCTATACCATCCAAGTTTTAGCACTGTACAAGAGAGTTGAGAGATCGATGATAAAATACACTGCACATTTTGATTTCATAGGGAGGTCTTTGTTGAGCCAGATTCACTTCATTAGCCTGTTAAAAGCCTTGGACATTCATGTATTTAGTTCTGCATCTAGTCTATTGTTGACTGTGGAACCGATATATATTTTAATTTGTTTATTTGGGCTATTAACTGACCCTCTAGTTGTATGTCTTGACCCATGTCATAAGATCCAAGAGGAGGTAGGTACATAAGCTAAGTTTCCTTGAGGTTAATTGTCAGCCCAAATGGTTTTGCAGATTTTGAGAAATGGGAAATTATATTCCATGCATTTTTGTAATTGTGTGGCACGAGGGCAGTGTCATCAGCCCACATGAGCTTTTATGTCTGAATATTTCTGGTCTTTATTACAAATTTAGATTAATTGGGATTAAACAGGTTTGTCGCTTGTCTACTCTGTATCCATACTCCTTTGGTTAAATCAGTGAAGGTATCTGTTGAGAAGGGGCCAATTTTTATCATTAACTATGAAGGACAAGGGGAAAAACAGTAGTGCTAAATTTTAGAATAAATTCAAATATTTATTTCAACTAAACATGCTTTAGTCTTTCACATCTGAAAAACATTTCTGCCAGGATTAGATGGTGAAATCTCAAAACAACCAGTGGCTTGTTCTGCCCTTCCAAGATGTTCTGATATTAGTAAAAACCCAATGTACAAGCTACATCATATTGTTTGGGGTCGTCACTAGCAATAGTGATGTCATGCCTCTGTTCATGTTCCCACGTGACCTCACTCAACATGGAGGCTTACATCAAGTTCCTGGAGGAGGTAGTAATGCTCTGGATTGGGAGGATTGACCGTTAGAAGACTCTACATCTATCAACAAGGATATGCACCATACCATACAAGCTGGAGAAGTCAGTCTTGACTGTCAGAAAATTTTTGCTACAACATCACCCCTCACATGTGGCCTGCTAATTCCCCAGATTGTAATCCCCTTGATTTTTATATATGGGGCACAGTTAAGTGAGAGACCAACAAAATTCTGTGTACCACCAAAGATGAACTGAAGGCAAGGATAATGGCGGCATGTACCAATTTAAACAAGGAGGCCATCGGAAGACTTGCTAGAGATTCCAAGTTGTCTGGAGGCCATGGTTGAAGCTAATTGTAATTTCTTTGAATAAATGTATTCCAATATATTTTCAATATATATATATATATATATATATATATATATATATATATATATATATATATATATATATATAGTCATCCACAGACAGTTTCATTGTATCACAGTTCATCAGTGTGGCTTGACATGTGAAATGTCGCTTGTCTACTCTGTATCCATACTCCTTTGGTTAAATCAGTGAAGGTATCTATTGAGAAAGGGCCAATTTTTATCACCAACTATGAAGGACAAGGGGAAAGACAGTAGTGCTAAATTTTAAAATAGATTAAGATATTTGTTTCAACTAAACATGCTTTAGTTTTTCACATCTGAAAAACATTTCTGGCAGAATTAGATGGTGAACTCTCAAAACAACCTGTGGTTTGTTCTGTCCTTCCAAGATAATGGCAGCATGTACCAATTTAAACAAGGAGGCCATCGGAAGACTTGCAGGAGATTCCAAGTTGTCTGGAGGCCATGGTTGAAGCTAATTGTGATTTCTTTGAATAAATGTATTCCAATATATTTTCAATATATATATATATATATATATATAGTCATCCACAGACAGTTTCATTGTATCACAGTTCATCAGTGTGGCTTGACATGTGAAATGCCTCAAACTGGGATCAAAAACCTGGCCAACTTTACATCAGCCTGATAACATAACCTCACAGCCATTGGCAGCCTCAATGTAAGCAAGGGAATTTAATGTATATGTATTAATTTTTCCTTTATTTACATTTTATGCTAACAGAGACTGGAGTGCTCAATTTATTAGAAGAGCTTTGTATTACGTGAGTGTCAGCTGTTAATTCCTTCGCGAGAGCGCTCAGCACCCCCCTACCCTGGGAATGGGGAGCATATAATATATATATATATATATATATATATATATAGTCATCCATTGACAGAGTGTTTCATTGTTTAACAACTCATCAGTGTGGTTAGACTCACGAGATACCTCAAGCTTGGATCAAACCAAGTTATATACAATTTTTTGTGGTACAATAAAGTATCAAGATTTAAATTTATATATCTCAATGTTTTTTAACACACTTTCTGTGTGTCTATACATATATATATAAAGAATTTTCTGTTTGGAATCAAAAACTTGTTTGGCTAAAGGGAGACTTGCATAATATTTTCTCTTTATCAGCCATCATGCTGGTTAAGGTGACTGGTGTAGAAGCAAAGCATAAGGAAAATAAGGTTTATGCCTTAACAAAAACGAATTAGTATGGAAGTGACAATAGCACTTATAGAAAATTTGTTTTAACTCCTTAAAAAAAACATTGTTATAAGAAGTGTAAAAACACTGAATACAATGTCAAGGTGTGCGAACGACTGAAAACAAAAATAAAGGTTTGGGGTTGTTGATAGTGTGGAAGGGTGTTTTTTTTTTTGTTTGTTCCTTACAATGTTTTTAACTCGGAGACCTTCCACCTACCCCTAATTTCAATGAATATCTTAAGAATGGCATCTATGACAAATTGAAGACGGAAAGAAGAAAAAAAAACTCTAGGCTGCAACTTTTTGTTTACTGCAATAAGTGTGAATTAATAGAGCATCCCAGTAGACCTGGGTTCAATCCAAGGTCGAGCCATACCAAAGTCTCAAAAAATGGTACTTGATGCTACCTTGCTTAACACTCAGCATTATAAGGTAAGGATCAAGGATAAAGTTGAGCAGTCCAAGGAAAGGAGTAATGCCCTCTCCTACACCTTGGTGTAGTAGCTATCGAAAAGTCGCCAACTTTACTTTTACTTAATAGAGCATCCAATTAACAATCATTGCCTTGATAACATATATTGACGAGAACAGTTTCTTTCTGTCCTCTCTCTCTCCTTCACTTACTACCACTGACAGGTTCTGTTGTATACTTAAGTTTGTTTTTTTATATGACACCTAGTTTTTTTTCTTCTTTTCTTTCTTTCTTTGTGTCCTGGGTATTGATACTAAACTGTATCTGATCGTGATGCTCCAGTTCTGCATCCCCTGGTCAATGTGACTTAGAATAATCCCTTGCAGACAGTTAAGATACTTTCCCCGCCTAAAAAAGTGTCCTGGAAAAAACCCAATCTGCTTTACTATTTACCCCAGCCCCGTCATCTAGGGTTGTAGAATACCCCAACTGCATCTCTGCAGAGGCCTAAGACCCCACCATAAGGGGTGATATCCATTCCCACCCTTTGCCAAGCATCACTTGCTTCTAATTGACCTTTTTGCCATCACGCTGGTGCTGGGTCAATCAACTGGCACATCTCACAGTTTTTGATGACTTGTTTAATTTCTGCTTTGGCCATCTCATGAAATACAGCATCCTCTTGATACCTGGATGTCCGCTCTGCATGTTAATGTCTTTTATTTGCTGCTGGCTCATCATGCTTACTATGGCAGCACAGGTTTGATCACTGGGCTTGGCACCCATTTTCACGGCAACGTACCATTTGTAGGGCACTCATGTCAACTGGTTGGCAAGGTTACAGTATGACATGACCAATGATCAACTTACCTTTTCTCCCTGTTGATGGGGCTTAGAATACTCTGATTGTATCCCCTGCAGAGGAGTAAGACCCCCCTAAAAAAAAGAGTCCTGGTTTTGACACTAAACTGCATCTGATATTGAAACTCGGTGTGGAGTATACATTAATTTCCGTTACCCCCAGGTCCACTTCAACCCGGATTGGTAGTAGTACCTGCTAGGGTCCCATATAGAACTGTTTGAAGAATATTAATATTAGATAGGAATACTTGAAACCCTGCAACTGTCTGCAAACAAAGGACAATTATCAAAAAGAAACGACTATCTGAAATCATAATTATTAGTATTAGATAGGAATACTTTTTATCATTAAGGGTTTTCGGACTATTGTCTTAATCTTTATTGTTATTTCCACAACGTTTCAGCCGATATATCATCCGGCCATCT